>NW_020769341.1:8420960-8438134 GCF_900518735.1 Pseudonaja textilis
ACTGCTGCTGTGCACTCAGCTAGGGGGTTTATCCCCAAACACTAACACTTTCTAACATTTTTTCAGTCTCTTCAGATATCTTGGGTAGGTTAGCATTTTGTAGATAAAGCTTAATTCTTTCCTCATCAAAATCCTCCTGTTTATATAATTGTCCATAAAAGTCTTGGATAATTATCTTTTTCTCCTTATTACCATAACACATTTGACCTTGATCATCTATTAACTGTATTATTCTCCTAGATTCTTTCTCCTTTCTCAATTTGTATGCTAGCCATCTACCTGGTTTGTTTGCATCTTCAAAATAGTTCTGTTTAGCACTTCTAATTTTTTGTGCCAACTCCTCTTTCTCCGCCTGACCCATCTTATGTTTAATTATATCCATTTTGAATTTAATATCTTTTTTCTGTGGTATATTCTGCAATTCTTTTTCCAGTTTTTTATAATCATCTTCTAAAGCTTTAATAGTTTGCCTCTTCCTAATATTCTTTTTCTTTGTATAGTCCATTATTAATCCTCTCGCATATGCCTTCATTGTATCCCAAACATTCTGCATTGAAGTATCTTCTTTTTTATTTTCAATGAAAAAGAAGGCCAATTCTTTGTCCATCCATTGTGTAAAGTCTTTTTCCTTTAAGATAGCGTTATTTAATGTCCATCTAGATCTTCTTCTTTGTCCTTTCCATTTAATTGTCATAGGGTTATGGTCTGCCCATATACCCGTTTCTATATTTATTTCTTGAATGTTAGATATTAGTTCTGATGAGGTCCAAATCATATCTATTCTGGACCATGATAAATGTCTATTTGAATAAAAAGTATATTGCTGCGTTTTACCATTTCTTTCTCTCCATATATCTTTTAAATTTAATTCATCTACCATTTTAAAAAAGGATTTAGGGAGAGTCTTTCTATTTTGTTTTAATGCTGTCGCTATATAGTCCAATTTATTATCTACAATTCCATTAAGATCTCCCATCATAATTATATTGACATGGTCCAGTCCAATTAATTTCATATGTAACTTTTTATAAAATTCTTCTTGTTTATCGTTCGGAGCATAAATTGCAACAAGTAATATTTTTATATTGTTATCCACTATTTCAACAATTAATACTCTTCCATCTTCATCAGTATAAACCAATTTTGCTACAATAGTTTCTTTAATATACAGGACCACTCCTCTTTTCTTACAGTTAGTCAAGGAAGTAAAAATTTCCCCCAGTTTTGGTCTTACCAATAATCGTTGATGTTTTTTTTTAATATGTACTTCTTGTAGGCAAATTATATCAAATTTTAACTTCTCTAATTTATGAAAGATTTTTCTTCTTTTAATAGCTGAGTTCAATCCATTTATATTCATAGAAATCAATTTTTTTTCCTCCATGGTTATGTTTTATATTTAGGTCTAACAGTTCTTGTGGATCTTACTTCACGTTGTTCTTTGGTCTCCATTTGTCCACCTACTGCACCTTCTTCCTTCCCCGGTCTCATCTGGTCTTCTTGAGGCTCAATTGCAAAGGTCTCTTTTTCTGTCTCTATTTCTCTTCTTCCAAAAAATTCGTTGTGGAATATTTCTGCTTTCTCAATTGAGTCGATTCTGTGTCTCTGTTCTTGCCATATAAACATTAATCCTTCTGGGATCAACCATCTATAATTCACGTCTTTTTCCAGTAATTTTTTGGTCAAGAATCGATATTCTCTTCTCATCTCTCTCACTCTTCTGGGGACTTGTTTTAAAACCATAATCTCTTTACCTTTATATTTCAGCCCCTTATCTCTTGCGACTTGTAATATTTGTGTTTTAATAGTCTTTTTAGTAAATCTGACATGGATCTCCCTTGGTAGCTTATTCCTCATTGAATATCTTGTGAAAACACGATATATCTCATCTACTCCGTCCATCATCTTTTCCTCTGTTATCTCCAAAGCTCCAGCCAGAATTTCTATCATTACAGCCGCCAAATCCTGTCCTTTTTCTTCCTCAATATTTTGAAATCTGAGATAAAATTCTGACCTATCCATCTCCCACTTCAACATCCCAGTTATATCTTGTTGCACCGTTGTTAATTTGCTAACAATATTTCCAATTGTCTCATCTCTTTGTTTATCTTTCTCCTCAATTTTTTGGAGTCTCTCCTCCTGTTTTGCCATCATCTGTTGAAAGTTTTCAATTTTTTCATCAGTCTTGGCAATTCTTTGTTCAATACTCTCTGTTCTTTGGTCAATGCTTGTTTTGAGTTCTTGTATTCCTTGTATAATCGTCACTAGATCCATTTGTACTTTATCTTGCTTCACCATTATTGATAGTCGTCCTCCAGTTGATGGAGAAGCAGGAGCAGAAGTTGAACTGCCAGAAGGTAAAGTTTTCTTACTCATTTGAATAACTCAAGATCTTTAAGCTCCTTTAATCCAATCAATAGGGTAGCCAATTATAATCCAATTGGGAAGAAGAAAAACATTTTTTTAAAAAAGCCAATAAAAAATAAAGAGTCCAGGATTAAAAAGAGAGGGAGAAAAAGAAGATTAAAAAGAAAAAAAGGAGGAGATTCTTCAGGTTCTTCTAAACCTTAATCCTATTGTAAGATGGCCAATTATGATTCAAAAATAAAAATTAAGAATAGTAAAAAAAAAAAAAAGAGAGTAAGACCCAATAATATTAAAAAGCAATGATCAAAAAATAAAAAAGGAAAGGAAAAAGAAAGAATTCTTCAGGTTCTTCACACCCTAGTCCAATTGTAGGGTCTCAAAAAATAAAAAAAAATAACCATAAAAATAAATAAAAAATGAAAGTAAAAAATAGAAAAGGCAAAAATCCCAATAAGCAAAAAGAAAAACTATTCTGAGGCTTTCCCTTTAAAAAAAAAGTAAGTTTAAAAATTAAAAATAAAGTCAAACAAAAGAAAAAGAAAATAGATATACAAATATTACAAAATACTGTGGGGTTGAGCAGGAGGGATGAAACAGCTAAAGAAAGGTAAGAAAGAAAGCACACTGCATCTTATTTAGTTATCCAAGGCTCTTATTATGGCTTCTCCACAAATTCCAAAGCCAAACTTCAAGTACTCAATAATAGAAGTTCCAAAGAACACCTGTTAAAACATTCTCCGGTGTTCTTCCCTCTATCTAATCAAGTTCCAGTGTCCTTGAGAAAGGATTCCTTCACAGCTCTTTCAACTTTCAATAAAGTATCTTCAAGCCTCTAGTTGGCAGTGTTACAAAGTTTCTTTAATCCACTCCCCCTTCTTTCCTAATTTCCGGCCCTCATTTTTAACTGCCTGAAAAATTAGGGCAGCTCCTTCCTAAGTTTTTTCCTCTGACAGTTATGCCACTGGTAATAAAATCCTTGAATTCTGTATCTGTAGGAATAAAGGATAAAACGGCAGGTTTTAGGAAGATTGTTTGAAAAAAATTAAACTAAACTGTAGCGTTCCTGAGGCGATGACCAAAAGCATCAAAAAGCAATGCAGAAAATTTTATCTTTGAAGAAAGTGGTTGTGTAACACAGCACAGAAAATTTCATTTGTTGAATAAATGTGCAGTTTGATTTCAGGATCATTTGATGAACGATCCAGTCCTCAAGAGTTTTCCTGAATAAAAATTTATATTTGGAAAATTATTTTCATAATTAAAATAAAGTAGAAAAAAAAAAAGAAATGTAGCACATATATTTGCATGCTACAGTGAACCATAAATAAAAAAGAATAATATCAGAAATGTGGTATAGAGGTAAAAACCCTTCAGTAGTATTGCTCAAATGAAAGATCTCTTTTATAATTGTTCAAAAATTTATGGAATTCTGCTACTTCATCCTGATAGCTTTCAAGCTTAGAATATTTCTGCAAAAAAAGGAAGAAAAACACGATTGTGAATCATCTCAAATTCTAAATGTAAGCATATAAAATTTTAAATACAGGTAGTCCTTGACTTATGACAAGTGAACCCAAAATTTATGTTGTTAAATGAGACAGGCATTAAATGAACTCACTTAGCCACATAAATTTTTGGCTCAGTTGTGGTTGTAAGTCAAGGACTTCCTATAATCCTTCTTAGATACTATATGAAGCCCTTCGGTCCCTCACTTAATCCATAAGCAATGAATTTCCAATGAAGTCAGTTACCTCACGTATCCAGCCATTTTCCTCCAGATGGCTGAAAACTCGTTTCACTAAATCTTCGACTGGCTCATCCTGAAGATTTTTCTCTCCATCTTCATCCCGAATATGTTGTTCTTTTACAGCTGAACAGCATTCCTGATACAACTTATATTTATAATGCTTCAGATCATGATAAACCTGGGTACACCTTTGACATACAATGCCAACTTTCAGCCTCTGCAGAAACGTAAGTTCTCTTAGTGGTATATTCTGAATAACAGTAGTAAACACTGCAATTAGTTAAGCTAGAAGACATGTCCTATAAAAAAAGAGAACTGAACACAGACAGGACCTTTATTATTATCCAATAATGAAATCCTAGTTAGAAAGCCGCTCCTGCACCCATTTTAATGAAAGCAATGGTGATGTTGATTGTCTAACTTTTTTGTTCAAGAAAAGTAACAAGCGATTACTTTTTTTTAACTACAAAATATTGGCACCCGTGCAGTTGGCTGACATTTGAAAGTATAAATTAAAAGGATTACTTCTCTGTTGCATACAGTTATTATCATTAAGTCACAAGGAATACCTTGTTCAAGCATTACATGAATTGCAAAGGAATTTTTTAATGAGTTATTGAATATGAACACAGAAAACCCTCAGTTTACATAGTAGAACAGTCTCCCTAGCAAAAATCTAAGCAGTCACTTCAAGTTAGAAAGTTTGGGAACAGAGAATTAGAGTCTAGTAAATACTCAGTAACTTAAAGCTGTACATATGTGCAGCAGATGCTGTTAGCGCATGAAAGAAATTGGACAAAATATTTGTTTCAAAGGGCATATTTCTCACATATAAAATCATCACAGTTACTAAATGGACCAATTCATTTCTCCTGTTTACTTAATTACCCAGCTATCTAAAGTTAATTACTTTATTTGGATGTAAATATCAGAAAAAATGATGAACTATTCTGAATTAAGCAAGTCTCTAGCATTTTCATTTTAGGCAGTCTTTAGATTTTGCATTCAGAAATGGGGAAAAAAAAATTCAAAATCAACAGCATTCTGTGAGCCTTTGGCGTATAGCCATGCTGGCCACATGATCACAGAAATTGTCTTTGGGCAACCCTGACTCCCTTGGCCAAGAAACAGAGATGAGCAACCCCCACAGACAACCCCCATGGGGAAAAAAAAAATTCAAAGTCAAGCCTGATTTTAAACTTGAGACTTTCTATGTGAGTTTATGTAAGTTTTATATAAGACTTTGTAAGAACTGGGCAGATAAGTAATATAGTACAGTGTAATGTACTGTTGAACATCAATCCAACTCTCAAATCTGAACCAGCAGATTATAGTAAAAATAAAGTTCTTCAAAAAGAAAATTCACAAGAAGTTTAAGATACATAAATATTATAGGGTAAGACAATTCTTGCATGCAAGTTTGTCAGTGCTTATTTCAAGGAAGTGACTCTGATTATTCTCAGCTGCTGATAAAAATAAAGAATAGCACAAACTGTAATATAGTATTTGGATCTGAAGTGGAACAGATGATCTGAAATCAGTGTGAAAAAACATATTTCAGGAAGGCTAAGAAACGGAGATGAGTACCACCTCTTAAGAGTCAGACATGAGGAAACTTTACCTTGATAAACCTTTACCTTTATAAAAATAATTAAAAAGGCAAAGGTTTTCCTATCAGTTATGTCCAAGTCTGTGGGGGTTGCTCATCTCTGCTTCTTGGCCAAGGGAGTCAGGGTTACCCAAAGACAATTTCTGTGATCATGTGGCCAGAATGGCTATATGCCAAAGGCTCACAGAATGCTGTTGATTTGCCACCCAAGTAGTACCTATTTATCTACTTGCATTTGCATATTTTCGAACTGCTAGGTGCGCAGGAGGTGGGGCCAGAATGGGAGCTCACCCCTTTGCACGATCTCGAGTGCAGCTGACAAGCTCAGGGTCTTTAACTGTTGAGTCATCACATTCCCTTGTAATAAGCTAATAGACGAGAGCTAATCTGAGTTCAAAGAAAGACAAGAAAGCTTGAAACAAGGATAGGAAGCCTCAAGATTTGAAAAATTAGGAAATGGAAAGAACAACAGATATTTTAGAACAGAGTTGGGGAATGATGGCTACTTTATGACATGTGCACTACAACACCTGCCAAAAAAGCCAACACAGTTGAAGGCTGCATAAAGACGGATAGAATCAAGATCACGTGACGTGTTAATACCACTTTATAATGCCTTGGTAAGACCACACCTGGAATTCTGCATCTAGTTTTGATCAGGCTAAAACATATAGAGAATGGTTGCTGGAATTGGGTATGTCTAATTTGATGAAAACAAAGGATGACATGATAGCAGTGTCCAATATCTAACGGCTGCCACAAAGAAGAGGAAGTCAAGCTATTCTCCAAAGCACCTGAGGGCAGGACAGGAAGCAATGGGTGGAAACTAATCAAGGAGAGAAGCAACCTAGACTTAAGGAGAAATTTCCTAACAGAACAATTAATCAGTGGAACAACCTGCCTCCAGAAGTTGTGAATTCTCCAACACTTGAAGTTTTAAAGAAGAGAATGGATAACCATTTGTCTGAAATGATATAGTTTCCTGCCCAAGCAGGGGGTTGGACTAGAAGACCTCCAAGGTCCCTTCCAACTCTGCTATTCTATTCTACCCCCAGAATTCCTGAACCATCAGGAATTCTGGGAATTGAAGTCCACAAATCACACAAGGGCCATCGTTCCCCAGCCCTGCTTTAGAACTTCAGCAAAGGCAATTCAGATTCAGAACGATCCCTAGAGATTTTGGAAAGGTGAAATTTAAAGAGAAAGTTTTTTTTTAAAAAAGAAACTGATGGGTATAGTGAGTAGTGATCCTATCATGATGCATATGAAACACCTTTCCCATTTTGGCTTTGGGCACACTACATCACCAGTACACATTATTATAAATACCACATCTGAAACCTGTGAACAAAATAACCTTTCAAAAGCGCAAAGGTTTTAATACATGTAAATAGATTTGCTTTTCAGTAATTAGCAAAGCATACCTGTGTATCGTGAGGCATGAAGTCATCCTCTTTCAGTGTTTTATGACAGTACTCTTTTCCAGAAAAAATCACTATAAACTTACAGTCTCTATCTAGCTCACAGGCTTGACAAATACGCGTCGTTGAGTGTTGCGGGATTATAGAGACTTTAGAGTAACTGTCTACTCGTGTCTAGAAAAGAATACAATTGATTAGAGTTCTGTTGTTAATAGCTCCAGGGCAGTGGTGGGTTCAAATAATTCAAGAATCGGTTCTCTGCCCTAATGATTTCTTCGAACAACCATTTCACCAAACTGCTCAGAAAGTTAAGTTTCTCCCGAACTGGTGCGAACTGGCTGAATCCCACCACTGCTCCAGGGACTTAGTTACAACATTTTGGAAATATTACACATTCATATAAAATTTAGATAGTCCTCAACTTACAACCATAATGGAGGTCAAGTTTCTTGAAGGCAAATGAGAAAAGTACTAAATCAGAATGCATTAAAGCAGGGATCCCCAACCACCGGGCCCTGGACTGGGACCGGTCCATGGATCATTTTGTACCAGGCCACAAAGAATGAATAATCGTGATTAAAATATATATAAAAATGGTGGCTTTCTTCGCCTTCGGTGAATGCTGCTGGGATCAGGGATCAAGAACACAAAGGAAAGAAGGGGAGGGAGGAAACCATAGTTTAAGATCAGCCCCTCGATTGCCGCCAGGCCCCCAAAGTGCCTGCTGGACCTCTAGCAACCAAAGCCTGTCCTGCTCTCTGGCTCAGTGGCTTCGGTTTCCTCCCGCCTCGTTCCTCTCTCAGTCACTCTCTCACTCCTCCACCAGCCCAGGAAGAAACTGCTTCAAAGAAGCTGGCAGGGTGGCTTTCCTGTCGGTGCAGCTCCTCCGAAGCGCCCGTTCACCCCCACACAGCCGCCCGAGGTTCAATCCAGTGCTCCGTTCTGCCTGCCTGCCCGCCTTCGTTTCTGGTTGTTTTGGAGCAGCTTCGGCTGAGAAAATGAGGTGAATAGTTATGAAAGGGAGGGAGACACCTGAGGGATGAGGCTGAGGAAGGCAGGACCGAGAGGCGGGGCTTCTCAGTAGTCCTGCAGGGACTTGTCCTGAGCCGCGGAGACAGCCGTGGGCCGCCACCCAGCGCTCAGTTTTGAAGGCGCTCCTCAGCCAGGCGCAGTTCCTGAATCTGCAGCTGAAACCTTCCGTTTTAAATGTCCCAATAGAAGAGAATATCTGTTGCTCAGGGTTGCAATGAGGAGGCCTTGGCGCTCCCTGGACTTGGTGGTTTGCTGGCGGATGTTTTATTACCCGACTAGGTAACAACATCAGATGTTACCTAGTCAGGTAAAGAAATGTCTGCAAGCAAACCACCAAACTTGGACTCCACCGCCCCTACCCGGTCCTTGAAAAAGTGTTTCTGCATGAAACTGGTCCCTGGTACAAAAAAGATTGGGGACCACTGCGTTAAAGTACAGTGGAGCCTCGTAATCCATTCCAGGACTTTGGTCGCAACCTGTTTTGGTTTTTTTTTAATATATATATATTTTATTTTATATTTACAATAATTCCATCTTTCATTCATACTGTTGTGGTTCACTGGCAGCCAGTGCAGACTGCAGTGGAGTTGGACAGTGAGGAAGAAAGGGGACCAGTCAGGGAGTCTGGAGAGGACTTGGACAAGGGTCCTGCATCTGATGCAGGGATGGGGCCAGGACTATCTGGGAATGTGGTGCTGCCTTCAGTCCCTGGCAGCAGTGAGGCAGAGGACCCAGGGAAGCCTGTTCCTATGCATGTGTGTGCAGAGCTGCTAGAAGATGAGAGCAGCTGAAGCGGAAGGGACGACTCAAGAGTAGGGCTAGGAGGTAACTGCCCCTCCCATAAGGGATAACAGTCAGACCTCAATGACGAAAGCTTTGCAGGAAGCAAAGTAGTTTGATAGATTCGGAGTCCTCTTTGAAGCTCTGGTTGGTTTTTTTCTGGTATTTCAATTGGTTTCTATTATTATTGGAGACTTCTGTTTTTGGCAGCATTCTACAATACTGAAAGGCATGTGCTTATATTGGGGAACTGTTTATAATTAGTTCTGGCTGGGAATGAAAGGAATTCCCAGTGTTGCAATAAAATAGGTTTTGCTTTTTAAACAAGTTTGTGTTTAATTACATTTGATGAAGCCTGGGTCAGAACACATACAGTGTGTCGACTGGGTACATATACCTTGTGCTAACAATTGTAATTAATACATTTCTTACCAATACAACAATAATCACATTTTCTTTATAAGCCATTATTTGTATATCTATTACTTTTATTTTTATCTTAACTTATTCCCCTATATATCCATCTACTCAATTTTAACTTGTTTTATTTTCCAACCATTGATAGAATAAGTCCCATACCATGTAATATTCAGTTTCTTCTTTTTCTTTAATTGCCAGTGTTAATCTATTCATCTCTGCACATTCAAATATTTTCTCTATCACTTTTCTCTATGCCGGCATTTTATCACTTTTCCAATTCTGAGCAAATACAATCCTAGCTGCTGTTAATACGTGAATAACCAAACATACCTTTTCTTTGCTATAACCTTCAGGTCTCATCCCTAATAGAAATATTTCAGGTTTCAAATCGGTATGTTGCTATATCATTTTTTCCAACCATGTGTGGATTTTTGTCCAATATCTTTTAGCTTCTATACATGTCCACCACATATGGTAATATGATCCAGGTGTCTGATGGCACTTCCAGCATTTAGCTGATTTGTTTTTAAACACCTTTGCCAATTTTGCTGGTGCCAGTACCATCTGTAAAACATCTTATACAAATTTTCTTTATATGCGGTTGATATTATTAACTTATAATTTCTTTCCCATAATTTCTGCCATCTATCTAATTCTATAGTATACCCAAAATGTTTTGCCATGGTATCATCATTTCCTTTACTTACTCTTCTAGTTTTGCACCTAGTAAATAACAGTACAATTTTTTAATCATCTTGTCTTCCATTTCTGTTAGTATTTTATCCAGTTCTGTCAACTACTTATGGATACCTTCAGCTTTGATATCTTTTTCATATGTTGATTATATTTGCATGTATGAAAACCAATGCATATCAACCCCTTGTTCATTCAATTCTTGTTTGGTTTTGAGCTCATTCAGTATATCCTTATATCTAAAAATAGTTCCCATTTTACTGATATTTGGGTGTACCAGAGCTTCTGTTGTTGATAACCAGACTGAAATTTTTAAGTAATGTTTTCTAATTTTTTTCCCATACTAACAATAAAGCATTCCTAAAAAGTGTCTTCGAAAATAACCATGTATCATACTTCTCCTATACCATAGAAATGCATGCCAACCCAATTGCAAATCATGTCCTTCCAGTGTCAACAACCTTGTGTTTCTTAACATAATCCATTCTTTCATCCAAGTTGGCCTGATAGTATATTTCTCGGTTAGGTAACCCAAATCCAGTTGCAACTTGACTTGGTTGTGACCAGAAGCATGACCATCTATGCATGCGCAGACCAAAAAAAAATGGTGAAGGGGAAATCAGCGCAGAAAGGGAATCTTTCCACACCAATTTTGTTCACCAACTGATTTTTGAATCGTGACCCTTCAAAAATTGGAGGGATTTTTTGTTCGCAACCCGAGGTCCCACTGTATTACAAATACACAATTGAGCCCTGAAATTTTGTTGCTAAGTGAGACATTTGTTAAGTGAATTTTGCCCTATTTTACAACCTTTCTTGCCACAGTGGTTAAGTGAATCACTGCAGTTATTAAGTTAGTAACATGTTTCTTAAGTGAATCTGGCTTTCCCATTGGCTTTGCTTGTTAGAAGATTGCAAAAGATGATCACATGACCCCGGGAACACTGCAACAGTCCTAAATATGAGCAAGTTGCCAATCTGAATTTTGACCAGGTGACCTTGGAGATGCTGCGACAGTCATAAGTGTGAAAAATGGTCCTGAGTCACTTCAGTGTTGTCGTAACTTTGAACGGTCACCACACAAATTGTTTTAATTGTATTTACTCTTTTTCACTGTTACACTGTTGCATACATGACACACTGCATGGATCTGTGTTGTGATTGGAAGGATCGGAACTGTTAGGAGTTTTGAATCTGATGACTGTTAGATCGTGGATTGACATCAGAACCAGGAAACGTTAATCTGAAGGGCAAGCCAGTTAATTAGCACGTTGCCTTAATGGGTATAAAAGGACACAGCTGAGCTGGTGCCTTTTGCCAGAAACAAAATGTCTATTTTGAATGAGGACGTTACTGCAAAGAGATCTCTGTTTGTTTGAATTTTGAAGGGGAGTCCTAACAGTTTCTGGCAGCCGTTATCTTGTTATTTTCCTACAGTTTGATTTGTTTGTGAAACGGCTGCTTGTGTTTGTTCGTTTGAATTTCCAAGAGGAGACATAACATTATTGTTTCTGGCCTAAACAAACCATCTTTCAAGCAAGATGGATTTAAATCAACTGCAGCGTTTGGTAGAGCAGCAGCAACAGCAAATAAATCAGCTACTGCAAAGCAATGTGATGCTTCAGAATCAGGTAACACAATTGCTGAATTATGTTTCCAGCTTACCAAGCCCTGCTGCTGTTCCCCCTGCCCCTCCTGTGAGGAAAAGCCCAGTATCCATGCCGGAGAAATTTTCTGGGCAAATGGACATGTTTCCGGCATTTCTGGGGCAGTGTCAATTATTTATGTCCTTGAGGCCTGAAAACTTTCCAAATGATCGGGCCAGGACAGGATTCATTCTTAGTCTTTTATCTGGGCAGGCTGCTAATTGGGCTACTCCCTTGTTAGTTCAAGATAGCCCATTGTTGAATGATTTCCAGGGTTTTCTTCAACAAATGAGAGTGATGTTTGAGAACCCAATTAAGATACAAACTGTGGACAGACGGTTACGGGACATTACTCAGGGGAAACGTTCCCTGCAGGATTACGTTGCAGAATTTCGTTTGCTGTGTTTAGATTCCAACTGGAACGAACTGGCTCATATGGCTGCATTCCAGGAAGGCTTGTCTGATGCCATCAAAGATGAGCTGGTCCATGCAGAGAGGGCTTTAACTTTGGATGCATTGATAGTTCAGTGCTTACAAATTGAAGCTCGTTTACAGCAACGTGGACGCAAACGGCTCGGTATGGAACCATCTTCGTTTTCTCGTGCACAACCCACGCCACCGAGAGTTCTCCAACCCACGGTTAATGTTGAGGAGCCGATGGAGTTAGGCGCACTCCGCCCTCGCTTAACGGTGCGAGAACGTACGAGAAGGTTCCAGGAAGGTTTGTGCCTTTATTGCGGGGGTCTGGGACATTTTGTTAATTCCTGCAAACGGAGAGGGAACCGCAGACCCGTACCTGAAACCACTCTTGGCTTGTCAGGAAAAAAGGGTAGACCTGACCTCAAGGAAACCCTAGGTCGGACACATTTCACATCCCCACCTCAAATTGCTGAAGTAAATCCTGGCCCTCCTCGGCATTTACTTTTGGATACTCGAATTTTTCTACAGTCACAGAAGGAGGGAATTCCTGCTGTTGTGTTGGTGGACTCAGGGGCTACAACCAGCTTTATGGACCGAGCTTTTGCTAAGCACTATGGGATCCCATTGGTTGCTGTACATCCACCCATTAAGGTGGAAACCGTGGATGGGCGTGAGCTCAAGTCTGGGCCCATTCGTTTCGCCACCCAGCCAGTGCGTATGATCATTGGGGATCATGAGGAGGCGATAAGTTTTTATATCACCTCGAACCTTCATCTCCCTTTGGTGCTCGGAATGTCCTGGTTGCGTTTGCACAATCTGTTGGTGGCTTGGTCGCAGAACGGTATTTCTTTTCCAAGTCTCCAATGTGTAGACCACCTGAGACAATTGGAATGAGCGACACCTCCACTGGCTGTGGGAGACAGAGTGGGGTTGTCAACGAAACATCGTCAAGTTAATCATCAGACTCGGGGGAAGGGCCCTGCGGTGGGGGATAGTGTTGTGATTGGAAGGATCGGAACTGTTAGGAGTTTTGAATCTGATGACTGTTAGATCGTGGATTGACGTCAGAACCAGGAAACGTTAATCTGAAGGGCAAGCCAGTTAATTAGCACGTTGCCTTAATGGGTATAAAAGGACACAGCTGAGCTGGTGCCTTTTGCCAGAAACAAAATGTCTATTTTGAATGAGGACGTTACTGCAAAGAGATCTCTGTTTGTTTGAATTTTGAAGGGGAGTCCTAACCGTTTCTGGCAGCCGTTATCTTGTTATTTTCCTACAGTTTGATTTGTTTGTGAAACGGCTGCTTGTGTTTGTTCGTTTGAATTTCCAAGAGGAGACATAACAGATCTGTATACCAGAGCCAAATCAACTAAGCAATTAAGTTAAAAGATTAAGAAGAAAATTCAATACCCTGTATCGATTTTTCCAGCGACATCCCAAAACGAGACTCTCAAGGTAAGGTTGAATAAAGCGTTGATCAAAATAATAGAGGGAAGTTAGCATTTCCTGCGCGTGCTTCGTTTGTCTTTTCCTCTCTTTGGAAAGGGAAAAATAATAGGCCTTGTTATTAACATCATAATTTTATAAACAGTACAAGAAGGACTCAACGTACGACCATAATTGGAAGAGGGGTGAGCTTTAAAAATTTTAGCAAAGGGTTCTCTGCCCGGTTGCTGGGTAGGTATGGCCATGGTGGGCGTGACCTAGTCAGCCTCCTACACCACTGGGGGGGCGTTTTTGCCATCTCTGGGCTCCGGAGGCTTTCCTTGAGCCTCTAGGAGGGCAAAAACGGCCTCCCCGGGCTCCAGAGACTCCGGAAAGTTCCGGGAGGCCCGTTTTTCACCCTCCTCGAGTCTCCATGCACGCCCTGCACTTACCTACATCTAAAATGGGCTGTGTGGGAACTCCTGGGTGGGGCACGGTGGGGTATGTGGGGTCAGCCAGGAGTGGGATTTAGGGGTTGTCCGAACTGCACAGAATCTTAGCTAGGGGCTCTCCCAACCCCCTGCGAACCCCCAGCAGCCCATCCTGAATTGAAACCAGAAGATCTGTTGCTAAGCAAGGCGTTTGTTAAGTGAGTAGCGCTCCATTAATGACCTTTTTGCCACGGTTGTTAAGTGAATCACATGGTCGCCGAGATAATTCAGTTTTCCCCATGCCGAGTGGGAGTCATGATCATGGACAATGCAACCATGACACATACACGCCACTTATCTGAATTTTGAATACCTGACTATGGGGATGTTGTGAAAGTTTTAAGTGCGACAAACAGTTGTAAGTCATTTTTTGCAGTGCCACTGTAAATTCAAACAGTTGCTAAATGAATGGTTGTTAAGGATTATCTCTAATGCATTTATTTACTGCCCTGAAGGGGAAAAAATAGAAAGAGGGTAACAAATAGCCTCTTTGGAAGGGATGCTTGCTTACCATATAAAGAGCTCAGAAATTTATCATCAGTTGCATTGATGAGAAAGGCTTTCACAACTCTTTGAAAGTGTAAATAATGATCGACCTCAAACACTGTTTAAAAAGAAAATCAACACAAATATGTGTCAGTATGGCCCATATGAATAAATGACTGGGTGCTAATAAATACTATAAAAAGGACATTTAAGCTACTTCTTATTTGTTGTGACCTTACCAAATGGAATATGTTTTTCCAATAAGTGACTGGCCACATGATGTTTTCTGTCTAGATGTTGGTAGTCTTCCTGCTGAAAGTTATCCCATTTCAATTCCTCCTCCTCCTCTCCGTCTCCTCCTTCTTCTATGAAATTTTTCATGCTGTCTTCATCAGATATAACACAAATTTCCTCTTGTGTGAGGGGTGAATGACTATCACGTTGCATCAAGGCATGATCTGCACTTCCCTGGTGACATTTAAAAAGGCACAGTATTTATAGAATATTTTAGTTAAATACTTTGGTGTTTCATGAATGGGATTAGCATTAATTCATGTTAAAGTCATGTCACTGTGTATATGGAGAACACACTACAGTATGTTTTATGTTAGGCCACTGGGCATTGCAAAGTTTGAGTTGAGTGGTCATATAAGACAATAAGTACAGTACCATATCTACAAAGGTCAGAGCTGTGAAAACAATGGTATTCCATGTGATGCTCTATCAAAGTGAAAGTTGGTCTTTAAAGAAGCAGGACAGGAAAAGCATTGATGCATTTTTAATGCTGGGGTTGGAGAAAACTCCTGAGAATACTTTGGACAGTCAAGAAAACAAACAGGTCATTGAAAAGATCAACCTAGAGTTTCCATTGGAAGCACAAAGGATCAGGTTCATATTATCCAACATGATGTGAAAACCCAGCTCTCCAGAGAAGGCTCTAATGCTAAGAAAGGTGGAAGAAAAGAGGATAAGATAACCGACAGCAAAGTGGAGGCAGTCAGTTACACTAGCAAATTAGGGCATTGTTGGAAGAGGTGAAAGGCCAGGTTATGCACAGATTGTCATGGAGAAAAATCTACCTGGAATGGAATGGAATAGAAAAAAAAAAAGAACAGAATAGAATATAGAATAGAAGCCAGAAGGGACCTCAGGGGTCTTCCAGTCCAGCCCCTTGCTCAAGCAGGAGATCCTATACCAGGGGTCCCCAACCACCAGGCCCTGGACCGGGACCGGTCCGTGGATCATTTTGTACTGGGCCGCAAAGAATGAATAATCGTGATTAAAATATATATAAAAATGGTGGCTTTCTTCGCCTTCGATGAATGCTGCTGGGATCAGGGATCAAGAACACAAAGGAAAGAAAGGGAGGGAGGAAGCCATAGTTTCAGATCAGCCCCCCGATTGCTGCCAGGCCCCCGAAGTGCCAGCCAGCCCTCTAGCAACCAAAGCCTGTCCTGCTCTCTGGCTCAGTGGCTTCGGTTTCTTCCCGCCTTGTTCCTCTCTCAGTCGCTCTCTCGCTCCTCCACCAGCCCAGGAAGAAACTGCTTCAAAGAAGCTGGCAGGGTGGCTTTTCCTGTCAGCGCAGCTCCTCTGAAGTGCCCGTTCACCCCCACACAGCCGCCTGCGGTTCAATCCAGTGCTCCATTCTGCCTGCCTGCCTGCCTTCGTTTCTGGTTGTTTCGGAGCAGCTTCGGCTGAGAAAATGAGGTGAATAGTTATGAAAGGGAGGGAGACACCTGAGGGCTGAGGCTGAGGAAGGCAGGGCTGAGAGGCGGGGCTTCTCAGCAGTCCTGCAGGGACTTGTCCTGAGCCGCGGAGACAGCCGTGGGCCGCCACTGCCCAGCGCTCAGTTTTGAAGGCGCTCCTCAGCCAGGCGCAGTTCCTGAATCTGCAGCTGAAACCCTCCCAATATTTTAAATGTCCCAATAGAAGAGAATATCTGTCGCTCAGGGTTGCAATGAGGAAGCCTTAGCGCTTCCTGGACTTGGTGGTTTGCTGGCAGATGTTTTATTACCTGACTAGGTAACAACATCAGATGTTACCTAGTCAGGTAAAGAAACGTCTGCAAGCAAACCACCAAACTCGGACTCCACCGCCCCTACCCGGTCCTTGAAAAAGTGTTTCTGCGTAAAACTGGTCCCTGGTACAAAAAAGGTTGGGGACCACTGCCCTATACCATTTCAGACAAGTGGCTGTCCAGTCTCTTCTTAAAAAGTCTCCAGTGATGGTGGTGCACCCACGATATCTGGTGGCAAGCTCTGGTTAAATTGTCCTCACTGTTAGCAAGTTTCTCCTTAATTCCAGGTTGCTTCTCTCCTTGATTAGTTTCCATCCCTTGTTTCTTGTCCTGCCTTCAGGTGCTTTGGAGAATAGGTTGATCTCCTCTTCAATGGTCCTTTTATGACTTGTGGACTTTAACACCCAGAATTCCTGAGCCAGCTATTCTGGGAGTTAAAGTCCTTAAGTCATAAGGGGCCATGGTTCCCCACCTCTGATAATGGAGAGACCCAGCTTATGATACAACAGAATGGATAACATCATCATCATCGAGATTAGATTAGATCAGATTAGATTAGATTAGATTAGATTAGAGTAGAGTAGAGTAGAGTAGAGTAGAGTAGAGTAGAGTAGAGTAGA
>NW_020769341.1:8439164-8457276 GCF_900518735.1 Pseudonaja textilis
GATGACGAGGAGGAAAAGGAATATCTAATTTCATTGTCATTATCCTGTCTTTTACGAAATAGATATCTCTTAGTCTCATTCCAGTCAATGCAAGATTTGGCCGCTAGTTTTGCTGTGGCGTTTCTGGTTTGGTATCTTCTAGTTACAGCATTAGTTTCCATAAGGATTTACTAAAAAAAGAAAAGAAGAAGATAAATTTGATGTTCTAAGTTCACTATATTTTTGGTTTTACAACTCTTCAAATAGTGATGGGAAGTCCAGTCAAAAATGGAGGCTTTCCTTTTCTGCTCACACCCCTTGTTCCAGACTTAAAAGAAATAGATGTACACTAAACCCTTAATTTTAATGGATTATTAATTGGGAAGAAAAGTACAGACTGTCTGTAACTTACAACTATTCAATTAGTCCTGGCCTGTTAAACTGGCAGCCCGCAGACCAGATATGCCACGCCCATCCCAGCTCTGCAAAGGCAACCCCCCCCCCTCATAATATCTCACAATCTGGTCCGTGAGGTGATCAAGTTTGACACCCTTGATTTAGTGACTGGTCAAAGTTACTGTCATGTCCCCATCAGAGCCTGAATCTGCGGAGGAAGATGATCCAGAACTGGAGCCGATGGAGATTGAGGGGGTGGCTTCATTGGCTTGGGAGGAAAATGGGGAGGAGAAGGCCCAGCCAGGCCAGGGCCTTTCAGGATTGGAATGGGTTGTAGTCAGGGAGGAACGGGGGCAGGATGACCAAGAGAGGCTAAGCTGTGAACGTGAGAGTCAGAGCTCGGGCAAGGAGCAAGAATTACCCCTCCTGATTCTTGAGCACGGAGGTGGGAGCGAAGGCGAGAACAGCACAGACTGACCCGATGACCGTGAGGAGACCACCCCGCCCCCTCTTCACAAGACACACCTGGGAACTGAGACTTAAGGAGACGCTGTGGGGAGGGGAATTTGGTTTAGTTTACTTTATTGTTATTGCACTTCATACAACGAAATCAAACACCATCTTCAGTGCACATCATGACTATGAAAATAAACACAAACACACGTCCTTCACACATTGAATTGGAAACCTCCGACACCACAACAACACTGCACTATACAACAGAATTCAACAGAGCTATCCTACTCCCCTGGGATAGAAACTGTTTTTCAGCCTGTTTGTCCTTGTTTTTATTATTCTATTTTATTTTTATTTTATTATTGTTTTATTATTGTTTATTTTATTATTGTTGAGAACAAATGCTGAATTCCTGGAGTGTTGAGTGCCAACGCTTGAACTGTTCTGGATTCCTTGCATTCTTTCTGGATTCCTTGCTTTTCAGCCATTGTGCTCACAGCATTGGTCTGGACTATTTGCAGCCAGAGGCTGCTTGAGGAGTGCGTGTGTGTGTGTGTGTGTGTGTGTGTGTGTGTGTGTGTGATCATTTTGTTCTGGGACTTGCCAGAAACGTGGGAGTATTTCAGCAAAGCATTACACAAAGTAGACCACAACCTATTTCTTAGTAAGCTAGAAAAAAGATAGAACCACCACTAGATGGACTCGCAACTGGCTGGCAAACCGTACTCAAAGAGTAGTCCTTAATGGGTCTATGTCTACATGGAGGGAAGTAAGCAGTGAGGTGCCACAAGGTTCTGTCTTAGGCCCAGTATCTTCAATATCTTCATTAATGACTTAGATGAGGAAATAGAAGGGGGACTTACCAAATTTGCAGATGATACTAAACTGGCAGGAATAGCTAACACTCAAGAAGATAGGCTCAAGATCCAGATGGATCTTGACAGACTAGAACACTCAGCTATATCTAACAAAATGAAATTCAGTGTAGAGAAAAGTAAAGTCCTACGCTTAGGCAAGAAAAACCAAAAGTACACATATAGACTGGGTGAAATCAGGCTCAATAGCAGTAACTGTGAGAGGGATCTTGGAGTCTTAGTGGACAACCAGCTAAATATGAGCCAGCAGTGTGCAGCAGCAGCCACAAAAAGCTAATGCAATCCTAAGTTGCATTAACAGAGGGATACAATCGAGATCAAGTGAGGTACTAATATACCACTCTATAAAGCCTTAGTAAGACTACATCTAGAGTACTGCATCCAATTTTGGTCACCACATTATAAAAAAGATGTTGACTTTAGAAAAAGTACAGAGAAGAGCAACCAGGATGATTAGGAGACCGGAGACTAAAACATATGAAGAACAGTTGCAGGAACTGGGCATGGCTAGTCTAGTGAACAGAAGGACCAGGGGAGACATGAGAGCAGTGTTCCAATATTTGAGGGGCTGCCAGAGAGGAAGGAGTCAAGTTATTTTCCAAAGCACCCAAAGGCCAGACAAGGAATAATGGATGGAAACTGAAATCTGGAAATAAGGAGAAATTTTCTAGACAGTGAGAACAATCAACCAATGGAACAGAAATTGCCCTCGGAAGTTGTGGGAATGTTACCACTTTCAAGAAGAGATTGGATTGCCATTCATCAGAAATGGTGTAGGGTCTCCCGCTTGGGCGGGGGGTTGGACTAGATGACCTATAAGGTCCCTTCCAACTCTGATTATCTGTTAAATCTGTTAAGCGTTTGGGGAAATTTGGGGCAATAGAGGGGCAGTTTGATCTGCCAGCTGCCTCTATTACCTCTGTGCCATGCCTCGGATCATCACAGTTACAATAGTACTGAAAAAAGTGACTTATCACTGTTTTTCACACCACCACTGCAGCATCCTCATGGTCACAGAATTTGAATGCTTGGCAACTGGAATGTATTTCTGACTGTTGCAATATCCTGGTGCCGTACGATTCCCTTTTGCGACCTTCTGACAAGCAATGTCAATGGGGAAGCCTTAACAATTGTCACTAACTTGAGAGGGCGGAGCTGACGCGATGATACGGCTTGCAATCTTGGGGCTCTGAGATTGCAGCCGATATCTTTGCCTCTGGTCGGTCCAAACGGACCTAAACCGTCCCGTAGAGACGGTGATAGTGAAGGGCACATCCTGTGGATCCCAGGGACATCGCAAAGTCCCTGGTTGATTCAGGAGAAGCCCTTTTTGCCAGTGGCGGAGAGGCAGCCATTAAGCTGCTGAAGTTGGTACAGCTCCGGAACGGAAGAGACTGAAAGAGAAAGTGTGTCGGCTTGGTGAGAACTTTTTTTTTTTTTTTTACTATTATTCTGAGACTTAAAAGGACACCCTAAGAAAAAGAAAAAAATCTGTAAAAGTTTTGACAGAACTGAGTGAGCGGCGGCTTTTAAATGGAAATGTCAAAGTGAGGCTTGGCTTTTTACTTTTTTTATTACTGGACTTCTATCACGACTTAACATTTGCTAACTGGACTGGTTTCTCTTTTATATGTATTTTATTTTTCTTCTCTTCTTTGATTTTTCAGTCTTTTAGATTAGGGACACCCTTTAGTTATTTTTCATATATATATATTTCTCCTAGACCAAATCAACAAAGATCTCCTCACACTCCACCTCAGACTCAGCAACAAGATTCACCCCCTACTTTGGGACAAATCCAAACAACTCGCTGCCTGGAGAGCCGAAACACAGACCACCCTCAAGACAGACACACACACCAACAAACTCAGGAAACTACAACAACGCCAGAAACCAACTCCTCCCCCCCCACAGCCACACATGAAACAAACAGTGCACAACATCTCAGACAAGATCCTCACTGAAGCTGAAACCAAGGTCCTTTCAAAAGGATTCAACTTTGCTGTCGCTCCCAAACACATCCCCACAGAAACCATCATATGCGGAGTTGAAACCATCCTGACCAAAACCAACCCTGACGACGCTAACAAAATCAGACTCGAAATCACCAACATCCTCTGCACTAGCAAACCACCCAAAAGCAACTTATCCAAAGAAGAACAAACTGCACTACTTAACCTGAAAGAAGACACCAGCATAATAATCCTACCAGCAGACAAGGGCAACGCGACAATGGTTATGAACACATCTGACTACCAAACCAAGTTAACCAACCTACTCCAAGACCCCACATACAAACCCTAAAGACAGACCCCACCACCTACCTAGAAAAAACTACCAAATCCAAAATAAAAGCCTCCCCCATCAGTGAAGAAATCCAGCAAAGAATCATACCCAGAGAGAAATCATCCAGATGCCCTAAGCTTTATGGTCTCCCCAAGATACACAAAGAAGGAACCCCACTCAGACCAATAGTCAGCTCCATAGGCTCACCTCTACAAAACCTGGCCAAATTTCTCACCAAACAACTACAACCCTATGCAGAATCCATCAAGTCACACGTAAGAAACTCATTTCAGTTCATCGAGATCATAAAGAAACAAAACTTACAACCCAGCGACCTACTAGTAAGCTTCAATGTCATATCCCTCTTCACCCAAGTGCCAATAAAAGAAGCCTTGACAGCCATCCAAAACAAATACAAACCCCCCAAGCACATCCTAGATCTGACCAACCACTGCCTATCCAATACATACTTCACCTACAATGGACAAAAATACAAACAAATAGAAGGAGCACCCATGGGATCACCCCTCTCACCTGTCATCGCAAACCTCTACATGGAACACTTTGAAACACAAGCTCTAGAAAAATACGACCACAAACCCAAACTCTGGCTCAGATACGTAGATGACACCTTCATAATCTGGCCACACAGGAAAGAAAAACTGAACAACTTCCTCACACACTTCAACAGCCTACACCCCAAAATACAATTCACCATGGAAACAGAAGCCAACAATCAACTTCCCTTCCTAGATGTCTTGGTATACAAAAGATCCAATGGCTCCCTAGGACACACCATCTACCAGAAGAAAACACATACAAACCGCTATCTACATGCACTCTCACACCACCACCCAGCACAGATCAATTCCGTAGCCGAGACACTCATCTCCAGAACAAAATGCTTAGCCGATGAACAACACCAAAAAACTGAACTACACACTCTCACCAATGTACTAACAGCCAATGGATTCCAAAGAAAGAAGATTACCCACCTAATCCAAAAAGAAACCCCAACCAAAATCCAAGACAGAGAACAAGAAAACGGCAAAGCCCTCCTCCCATATATAAAAGGCACTACAGACAAAATCAGCAAGATCCTCCAAAAACACAACATTAAAACAGCATTCTACACAAACAGAAAAATATCCACCATCCTAAGAAACCCCAAAGACAAAATCGAATTAGAAAACCAAGGAGTATACGAAATCCCCTGCACTGCCTGCCCCACCACATACATTGGACAAACTAACAGAAGAATAAGTGCACGCATTGAAGAACATAAGAACTCAATCAAAAAAGAAGAAACGACCTCTTCCCTGGTCCATCACCTCAAAACCACAGGACATGAGATTGACTTTAAAAATACCAGAACCATCGCCAAAACTGAACACTTCAACAGCAGAATAATCAGAGAAGCCATAGAGATAGAAAAACGCCCACACAGCATGAACAAACGAGATGACACCTCCCGCCTTCCAGCCATTTGGAAACCTGCCCTCATGAACAGACGAGTACCTAACATGAAGAATGACACCAGACCCACACCCATGAGAGCCACACAAGATGCCACCACCACACTTCCATGTAGAAAACAGACTCACACCCACTCAGAAGATGAGACACGACCACGGACCAGAAGCCGCACTGCAGCTGCATCACTACCCACTTCAAACCCCTCCGAGCCATACATGAAGCAAACTGACACCCACTATGAAGATGCAGCACGACCACGAACTCGAAGCCAAACAGCAAGATCACAGCTCACCAACTCAAATCCCCCAGCAACTAAGACTAACCTGAGCACAACCAAGCCCCCACCTGAACAGAACACGCTTCCAGCCAATCAGAACACGACCAACCCCCCAACCAATCAGAACACAGCCAAACCCCCTACCAATGAGAACACACCCCCACCCAATCAGAACACAGCCAAGCCCCCACCCAATCAAGTCACACCCCCACTAGCAGTTAAAAGGAAGAAGCAGCTGCAATCTCACATCACTCAGAGAAGCACAGAGCTGAAGACAGAAGCCTGAAGATGATGAATGAGACTTCATCGAAACGTTGCCTAGATACTTCGAATCTTACGCGGGAGAAAACCTGAACAACCAAAGATCCATATATATATATATATATTCTTTCCTTTTTTTTTACTTTTATCACGTTTTGTCTGGGAAAGGAGGGGGAAAGTCAGAGCAAAGAAACTTTGTAACACTGCCAACTAGAGGCTTGAAAATATTTTAGTTGAAGTTGAGAGAACTGTGAAAGACTCCTCTTTCAAGGACATTGCAACTTGATAAGATAGAGGGAAGAACACGCCAGTGTTATTACAGGTGTTCTCAACAATTGAAGTTTGGCTTTGAAGCTTGTGGAGAGGAGACTTTTAATAAGACCCTTGGATAATTAAACAAAGTGCAGTGTGTTCTTTTTATTTATTTATTTTTAGTTGTGTTACCCCTCCTTACCAGCTCTACTGTACTTCTTTCCTTTTTAAAAAACAAACAAACCAAAAAAAACCTTTATTTTTGTAACATTTTTACTTTTGCTTTTTATTTTAAAAGGAACGCCTCAGAATTTTTCTTTTTTCTTTTCTCATTGAGATTTTTGCTTCTTCCATCCGTATTTTTGGTTTACTTTTATGGTTTTTTTTACTTTTATTTTGGAGACCTCTCAATTGGATTGAGGTGTGAAGAGCCTGAAGAAATTTTTCTCTCATTTTTTTTTTTATTATTATTGGTTTTTTTTTCTTCCTCTTATTTTTATCTTGGATTACAATTGACCATTTCATAATTGGATTAAGGTTCAGAAGAACCTGAAGAATTTTTCCTTTCCTTTTTTTCTCACTACTATTGGGCCTTTTACTTTCTACCACCTTTATCTTCCATTTTGGATTATAATTGGCTAATTGAATTTGAAGATTTTGACGTTCAAAATGAGTAGGAAACTCATACCTTCTGGCGCTTCAACTTCTACTTCCGCCTCCCCACCATCTGGAGGACAACGTTTAATTCAGACAATGTTAAAGCAAGATAAAGAACAAGAAAAAGTGACCTTACAGATGATTATGCAAGGAATCCAAGATCTCAAAATAAAATCAGACACCATTGAAAAGAGAATAGAGAATATTGAACAAAGAACAGAGAACATTGAACAAAGAACAGAGAATACTGAACAAAGAACGGAGAACATTGAACAAGGAACAGGGAAGACTGATGAAAAAATTGAAAATATTCAACAAATGATGGTGAAATATGATGAGAGATTCCAAAAAATTGAAGATAAAAAAGAGACAAGAAGATTGGAAGCATTGACAGTAGATTAACAGTAGTTGAACAAGATAAAAGTGGGATGCTGAAGTGGCAGATGGACAGATCAGAATTCTATCTCAGATTTCAAAATATAGAGGAAGAAAAAGGACAAAATCTAGCTGTGATAATGATAGAAATATTGGCTGAAGCCTTGGAAATAACAGAGGAGAAGATGATGGATGGAGTAGATGAGGTATACTGAGTTTTTACAAGATATACGATGAGAAATAATCTACCAAGAGAATTTCATATCAGATTTACAAAAAAAGCCATTAAAACACAAATATTACAAGTGGCAAGAGAGAAAACGTTGAAATACAAAGGCAAAGATATTGTGGTCTTAAAACAAATACATAGAAGAGTGAGAGAGATGAGAAGAGAATATCAATTCCTGACTAAAATGTTATTGAAAAAAGAGGTGAATTATAGATGGCTGATTCCAGAAGGACTAATGTTTACATGGCAAGAACGGAGACACAGAATTGATTTAATTGAGAAAGCAGAATTATTCTACGCAGAATTTTTTGGAAGGAGAGAGGAAGAGGCAGAAAAAGAGATTTCACTAATTGAATTTCAAGAGGACCAAATGGGGACTGAAAAAGAAGAAGGTGCAGTAGGTGGACAGGTGGAGATCCAAGAACAACGTGAACCAAGATCTACAAGAGCTGCTAAACCTAAATACAAAATATAACTATGGAAGAGAAAAAACTGATTACAATGAATATAAATGGACTTAATTCAGCTGTTAAAAGAAGGAAATTTTTTCATAAATTAGAGAAATTAAAATTTGATATAATTTGTCTACAAGAAGTACGTATTAAAAAACAATATGAACAATTGTTGATACAGCCAAAATTAGGGAAAATATTCACTTCTTTGACTCAATGTAAGAAAAGAGGAGTGGTTTTATACATTAAAGAGACTATCCCAGCAAAATTGATCCATACTGATGAAGATGGAAGAGTATTAATGGTGGAAATAATGGAGAATAATATGAAAACACTCTTGATTGCAATTTATGCCACGAATGATAAACAAGAAGAATTTTACAAAAAATTACACATGAAAATAATTGGACTGGACTATGTTAATATATTATGATGGGAGATTTCAATGGAATTGTAGACAATAAACTGGACTATACAGCAACAACAACAAAGCAAAATAGAAAGACTCTCCCTAAATCCTTTTTTAAAATGATAGATGAATTAAATTTAAAAGATATATGGAGAGAAAGAAATGCTAGAATTAAACAATATACTTTTTACTCAAATAGACATTCATCATGGTCCAGAATAGATACCTCAACAGAACTAATACCTGACATACAAGAAACAAACATTGAAACAAGTACTTGGGCAGGCCACAATCCAATGTCAATTAAATGGAAAGGACAAAAAAGAAGATCAAGATGGACGTTAAATACTACTATTTTAAAGGAAAAAGACTTTACACAATGGATGGAGAAAGAATTGGCCCTTTTCTTCAGAGAAAATAAAAAAGAAGATACTTCAGTTCAGAATGTCTGGGACACAATGAAGGCATATGCTAGAGGCTTGATAATAGACTATATAAAGAAAAAGAACACTAGGAAAAGGCAAGCTACTAAAGTTTTAGAAGATGAGTATAAAAGACTTGAAAAAGAACTACAGAAAACGCCACAGAAAAAAGACATCAAACTAAAAATGGATATAATTAAACATAAAATGAGTCAAATAGAGCAAGAAGAATTGGCACAGGAAATTAGAAGTGCTAAACAGAACTACTTTGAAGATGCAAATAAACCAGGTAGATTGTTATCATACAAATTGAGAAAGGAGAAAGAATCAAGGAAAATATTGCAGTTAATAGATGACCAAGGCCAAGTTTCTTATGGCAACAAAGAGAAAAAGGAAATTATTCGAGACTTCTATGGGCAACTATACAAGCAAGAGAATATTGATGAGGAGAGTCAAACAGTACTTACAGAATGCTAATCTACCTAAGATACCTAAAGAGACTGAAGAAATGCTAGAAAGTAATATAACAATGATGGAATTAATTGAAGCACTTAAGAAGCAAAATAATGGAAAAGTACCAGGTCCAGATGGGCTTCCAGCAGAATTTTATAAAACATTACAAGAATCGCTGAGCCTTCCATTGCTAGAAGTCATGAATGAAGTTATGTCAAAAAAGATGATACCTAAAACTTGGTCAGAAGCTTACATTACACTTATTCCAAAAGAAGAGGCTGATCCATTGCAAATTAAGAATTATAGACCTAGTTCTCTATTAAATGCAGACTATAAAATCTTTGCTTCAATTTTGGCAGAAAGACTCAAAAAATATTTAAATAATTTTATTCACCCAGATCAAAATGGGTTTCTGCCAAAGAGACAAATCAAAGACAATATGAGGGTAATTCTGGACACTTTGGAATATTATGAGGCACATCCTGAAAAGTAAATGGCTTTGATATTCTTAGATCCACAAAAGGCATTTGATAATGTGAATTGGAGATTTATGTTATTATTACTGGAACAGATGGGTTTCGCCAAAAAAATTAATCCAAGCAATAGAAGCCATATATTATAAGCAAACGGCAAGGTAATGACAGAGGGAGAATTCACAGATTCTATCAATATAAGAAAAGGTACAAGACAAGGATGCCCATTATCACCTTTGCTATTTGTATTAACTTTGGAAGAGTTGAACAGAAATATTAGAGATGATAAAAGTATAAAAGGAAGATCTTTGAACGCGTCCTTGATAAGCGCATTCGGGACATCGTCGACATCAGCGTCAACCAGGCTGGATTCATCAAGAACTGCGGCACCACCGACGCCATCTTCGGTGTGCGGATGCTGATGGAGGCTCACAGAGAGAAGAAAATCCCGCTCCACACCGCCTTCCTAGACTTGGAAAAGGCCTTCGACCGAGTCCCGCACGATCTCATCTGGTACGCACTGCGAGATCACGGCGTGCCTGAGCTGCTCGTACAATGGGTCCAACTCCTATACAGATGTCACAAAAGCCGTGTAAAAGCGGCAGCTGGGATATCAGAGGAGTTTAATATTACCGTCGGCGTACACCAGGGCTCTGCTCTCTCACCACTGCTGTTCATTCTGGTGATGGACACAATTACACACGACCTGTACACGCCCGCCCCATGGACGCTGCTCTACGCCGATGATGTGTTCCTGGCCAACCTGTGCAAGGCTGAACTCGAGCACCGAGTCCAACAGTGGCACGACCGCCTCGAGCAGTTCGGGCTCCGGCTGAACCTAAAGAAGTCCGAATACCTGACCACTGATAATGAAATGACAGGCTCCATCCACGTGAACGGGCAGGAGCTACCGCGCGCCTCCACCTTCAAGTACCTGGGAACTACTCTTGGGGAAGAAGGCCTACTACAAACTGAGGTGGCAGCCAGGATCAATGCAGCGTGGGGCAAATGGAAGTCCGTCACGGGCGTCCTCTGTGACAAGAAGATGCCGATGCGCCTGAAGGCGAAAATCTATAACTCTGTGGTGCGCCCCGTGGCCATATACGGCGCAGAGTGCTGGCCGACGACCAAAGAAGCCGAAAGCAGACTCCAGATAATGGAGATGCGAATGCTCCGATGGTCGGTAGGCCTCACCCTACTCGATCGCGTCAGGAACGAAGAAGTGCGTAGACGGTTCAACGTCGTGCCCATCCCCACGGTCATGAGGCAGTCCCGGCTACGATGGTTCGGCCACGTGAGCCGCGCCAAGGAAGAATCCATCACCAAATCTGTAATGAAGGTGACTGTCGGAGGAGCGAGACCGCGTGGTAGACCTAAACAACGCTGGATGGACACGATCAAGGCCGATCTAGAGATCGCGAAGGCAGACCCGACACACGTGGCAGACAGAGAGGTGTGGAAGCAGTACTCAAGGACATTAGCGGACCTCGCCCGAGCGCGAGACAAACGCTGAAGAAAAAGAAGAAGAAGAAGAAGATAAAAGTATAAAAGGAATGAAAATTAAAAAGGGAGAATTTAAATTGCAAGCCTTTGTGGATAATTTGGCCTTTATTTTGGAAGACTCCTTAGACACAGCTCTAAAATTATTGGAAAAGATAGAGACATATGGTGAGGTGGCTGGTTTGAAAATAAACAAAGATAAAACAAAGATTTTGACAAAGAACATGCTACTAAGACAAAGAGAAGAACTGGCAGACCTATTGAAAATTCAAGTCACGAATAAGGTTAAGTATTTGGGGATACATTTGACATCAAGATGTAGTACATTAGAAGAGAACAATTATATTAAACTTAAACAACAGATAGCGTTAGATTTGACGAAATGGGAGAACTTACAATTGTCATTAATAGGGAGAATCTCAACAATCAAGATGAATATTCTACCCAGAATTTTATACTTGTTTCAAACAATACCAATTAGGCTTGGAAAAGACTATTTTGAAGACTTAAATAAAATTGTGTTGAAGTATGTATGGCAAGGCAAGAAAGCGAGAATAAAGTTAAAACTTTTACAAGATGCTAGAATTAGAGGAGGATTTGGTTTGCCTAATTGGGAGTTATACTATCAAGCTGCAAATTTGATGTGGGCCAAGGAATGGATAACATTAAGAAAGACTAGATTGTTGACACTAGAAGGACATGATTTGTTGTTGGGCTGGCATGCTTTTTTATGGTATAAGGGAATTAAAACACAGGGCTATTTTAGAAGACATCATATACGGGAGTCTTTGTGGTTAAATTGGGAGAAGATTAAAAGACAATGTTATTTGAAAATTCCAGTTTGGTTATCGACTATTGAAGCATTTTCCTATTCTATAATATACAAGAAGGAACAAACAGTTAGATATAGGGAAATATTGGATGAAAAGGGTGAACTTAAATCGATGAAAAATTTAGAGGAACAAGGTATAAATATGAATTGGTTTTCATATGCGCAAATACACTCAAGGTATGATGAGAATTTTAAAACAGAAGGATTTTATGATAAATTGACTGATTTAGATAAGATTTTGACAGGTACTGATGAAAAGGTGATTAAAAAATTATATGGTTATTTATTGGAAATTAAACTAGAGGAAGAACAAGTTAAAGAAGCTATGATTGCTTGGGGGAAGAATTTTGGATATGGGATTGATTTAGAGAAATGGCAAAAATTGTGGTCTCAAAATTATAAAATGACAATGTCAACAGCATATAAAGAAAATTTGTATAAGATGTTTTACAGGTGGCATTTCCCCCTGACAAGAATAGCAAGAATGTTCAAGAATAAATCCGAAAAATGTTGGAAATGTCATCAGATACCTGGTTCATATTACCATATGTGGTGGACTTGTGCAGACGCTAGAAAATATTGGACTAAAATTCGCATGTGGTTGGAAAAAATGACAAAGAAACACATAGACTTGAAGCCAGAGATTTTTTAATTGGGAATTTTACCTGACGCATATAGTAAAGATTTGAAATACCTGATTGTAAATGTATTAACAGCAGCTAGGATTGTATTTGCTAAAAACTGGAAAAATGAGAAAATACCATCAAAGGTATTATTTTTTGATATCATATCTATAAAATGTTTTTAGGATAGATTTGGTAGGATTATATGAATGGTTATAAAATAAACTAAGTAAATTATAGTTATCTTGCAAAGTATGAATGAATAAAATTATAGTCAAATGATTGTTTAATAGTGATACTAGGGTATTTAATTTTTGATTGATAATATGAGTTACCATGCAATGTAACTGTAATTGAGACTATGAAATGGATGCACAAAAAATTGGTAAACCAACCGACACACTGCTTGTATATTTATGAAAGATGTTTTCTTATGTTTTGTTTGTTTTTGTTTGTCTTTAAAAACCAATAAAATTATTTCCAAAAAAAACCCCAATTGTCACTAACTTAACAGCTACAATGATTCACTTAAAAATCATGGCGTGAAAGCTTGTAAAATGGGTGTAACAGTTCACAACTGTCTTGTTAGCTGCAGACATTTTGGACTCAATTATGGTTGCAAGTAAATGTACCTCTAATGTCCTTCAGAACTCATTGCCTCTTACTGCAAATGAAATCTTACATGGGCATAATTTGGTAAAGGAATTTTTGTCTTCCAGATCCAAAATCTGCCAAACAAGTCCAGGAAATCTCTCAATTATTATTGTTATTTTTGGTAGGGGGAAGAGAAATCTCACAGAACATTTGAACGCTGTAAAATTATCATGAAGCATATTTGCAAAGGCAATGCAAACTTTTGCAAATCTGTTTGATTCAATTGAGTTGCAGTTTTAAAGATATTTGACCGCACAGCTGGCCAGAAATGAAACCTCACTTTAGGAAATAAATTCTGCAAGTGTTAGAGAACTGCAGAATTTTCAGAGGATTTTGCCAAATGATTGGTTCAAGGGCTGCAACATAACTAGCCCTTCATCATTCCTTAATAGAGCTGGATTTCACAGACTTCTGCATCAAATGAAGATAATCTGATAGGCGTTTGGAAAGACGCAAACACATACCCAGCTAAGGATGCTAAACAAGACTGCATGAAAAATGATTGCTTCTGTTTATTTTTACCCCATCTATATTATTTCTAGAAATGTAGCGAACATACTTAATATTGCTTCCTCCTCTTTATCCCCACAACTCCAACCTTGTAAGGTGGATTGGGTTGAGAGGTAATGACTGGCTCAAAGTCACCTGGCTGGTTTTCATGATTAAGACAGGATTTGAACTCACCTTTTCTTGGTTTCTAGCTGATGCCTTAACCCCTAGATCAAACTGATTCTTGGTTTACGCTGCCCTTCAAACTCCCATTGAAGTCTGTAAATGTAAAAGAAGAAATTCAACATCAGAGAATAGGGACTTTTCAGAAACTGATATTGATTAGAAGCACTTTTTAAAAAATAGTATTAAATATTATTTTTTAGTTTAATTTTTTTAATTTTTTTATATACAACAAATCCATTCCATTTCAATTGCGCGTCGACTAGATACATATTTCAATTATTTAACCATTATAAATGATATTCTCCTTATCAAATCTAACAATACATCAATAATCACATTCCCATATAAATAATAGTATCGCATATATCTATTACAATTATTTAACAATTATAAATGATGTTTTCCATATCAAATCTAACAATACAGCATTCCCATATAAATAATGGTATCGGATATATCTATTACATTAATTTCTTTAATTACTCTATAAATACATCAAATTCCTTTTAATTTGTTCTATTTTCTACCCATTGATACAACTGATGTAAAGATATTTTAAATGAAAAGGGTGAGCTCAAAACAAAACAAGAATTAAATGAACAAGGAAGAATGGTATAGAATGGTATTCATATATGCTGATACAAACAAGGTATGAAAAAGATATTAAAGATGAAAGGATCGAGGAAGAGTTGACAGAATTGGATAAAATACTAACAAGAACAGAAGACAAATTGATTAAAAGACTACACTGTTATCTGTTGGGTGTCAAGTTGGAAGAACAAGTTAAAGAAACAATGATTGCATGGGCATTTTTTTGGATATGCTATAGAATTGGATAAATGGCAGAAATTATGGGATAGGAATTATAAATTGACAATTCTGACATCTCATACAAAGGTGAATTTGTATAAGATGTTTTCCAGATGGCACAATGCCAGCAAGACTAGTGAAAATGTTTAAAGATAAATCAGTGAAATGTTGGAAATATCATCAAACTCCAGCAAAATATCATCATATGTGGTGGACTTGCACAGAGGCTAAAAAATATTGGACTAAAATACACACATGGTTGGAAAAATGATTAAACAACATATAGACCTGAAACCTGAAATATTCCTATTATGAATGGTACCAGAAAGTTATAGTAAATAAAAGATTTACCTAATTATACACATTTTAACAGCGGCTAGAATTGTATTTGCCCCAAATTGGAAGAGTGATAAAATGCCGACAAAGGGAAAAATAATTGTAAAAATATTTGAATGTGCAGAAATGAATAGACTGACACTAGAAGTCAAAGAAAAAGAAGAAACTGAATATTACATGGTAAGGAAATATTACTTTCTAAAGAGCAGGAAATGCATCAAGTAACAACAGTTAACAAGTAGTAACAAACAATAACATGGTTGTTTGATGCTCTTGTCATGTGTCTTGCAGAAAAATATCCAAGACACACTACAACAGCATCAAATAACAATGGTTGAGGCTGCCAGAAGTGCAACAACCAGAATTTTGGGTCTCTGTGGACACTCCCAAGTGGTAAAAGAGGAAGAGAAGCGGAAGAAACTACAGGTGTCGATTCTAGAAAGATTGCAGAGAAGAGCAACAAGAACAATTAGGGGAACTGGAGACTAAAACATATAAAGAATGGATGCTGGAATTGGGTGTGTCTAGTTTAATGAAAAGAAGGATTGGGATGACATGATAGCAGTGTTCTAATATCTAAGGAGCCGTAACAAAGAAAGATCAACTTATTTTCCAGAGCACCTAAAGGCAGCACAAGAAGCAATGGGTGGAAACTAAACAAGGAGAGAAGCAACTTAGAATTAAGGAGAAATTTCCTGACAGTTAGAACAATGAATCAGTGGAAAAACTTATCTCCAGAGGTTGTGAATGCTCCAACACTTAAAAAGAAGAGATTGGACAACCATTTGCCTGAAATGGGGATAGGGTTTCCCGCCTAAGCAGCGGGTTGGACTAGAAGACCTCCAAGGTCCCTTCCAACTCTCTTATTCTGTTAAGAGCAGGAAAACTATCACTTTTCGCTCGACAATATCCCTGCGAAAATCTCCTTTGAAGAGCACTTCTCGGCTGTAATGAGCGATCAAATCCCAGTGAATAGCCCAGGGTGTCAGCCGGGGACTATGGGATCTGGAGTCGTAGGTTACTGGGATAGAATAAGCAGACCGTACGACGACCCCACTTCCTGTCACTCCAATCTGCCAAAGTAAACGAACGAACGTGTGATCGTTTCCGAAAAATAGAAAGGCGAAAGTGAAACTATTGCGATCCGGCCGCTGGTCTGGGCTTGGGCTATAAACCCATCAGCTGCGGGCTGGGCATAATGGGATCCACGGGGTGGGGCGGGGTATCCTTTCCAGATCCAGGCAACCCTCCCTTGAAAGGCGAGATTAAGACGGACGCCAGCAGCGCTCACCTGACTCTCCGAAAAGCGCTTCAGAGAAACGACTCCCAAGCGAGCGGAAGTCGCAGTGAAACAAGCTGCCAAAACGAAATTTTCGTTTGTCGGGCCCGCTTCTCTTCCTCCCGGCTTCCTTACCGCCGCTCACCTCCGTCCCGGCTTCTTATTTAGGCGGCCGGTCCAGCTGACCAGAGAGAGACGGGGCGCTTCGTTGTGTCCCCGCTGTCATTCTGGATACGGTTGTCAAAAAGACTTCTAATTGACAGCAGTGGGTTAGCTTAGGGGGATATTTGTTTAAAGGTTGTGAACAGTATGTAGTTTTGGCAACCTTTGAGATGTCTGGACTTATTTACCAAAGCGAGACAAGAAACGATGCATGGGAACTAATCGAGGAAAGAAGCAGAATAACAGAATTGGAAGGGACCCTGTAGGTCATCTAGTCGACCCCACCCACCCCCCAAGCAGGAGGCTCTACACCATTTATGACAGCTATTCTTGAAAACTATTTTTTTTACATATATATAATGTTTAAGTAATTCTTAAAGTAGGCAAAAACTATTGAAAATATATTTGGGAGTACCTGTATTAAGAGAAAGTTAAAGAAAACGACATACCCATTTAATAAAAGTGAATGGAGGGGGGGAATTCTATAAGGGTAGTTTGTTGGGAGGGATCTAAATGCAATACTGAAGTTTAAAGCTTGTGTGTTAAAAAGTCAAAGAAAAAATGTATTAGGAAGTTTTGATTTTAAAAAAGTGTTTTTTTTTTAAAAAAAGTTTAGTACTTTGAAGGAGAAAAAGGGTGAAAAAAAAAGGTTTTCTCCCCCTTTTCTTTCAGTAAGGTCAGAGAATTTGAAAGAATACAACAAATGTTGTAAATAAAAATGGTGGCAGTTCACAAATATTACTAGGTGCAAATAGAAATACATATTATTTCCATAACAAGGAAGATAAAGCAGGAGTTGTTTATTCAAAGTGGAAAATATGTTCTTATTTGGGTATCATTTCTGGAATTTGTGCTTGTGAAGAAAAAATGAAACTGTGACCTTGGTTTTGTTGATTAGAAAGATTTGGTGTTATAGGAATGGCAAGTTATATATTAATGTGTAAAAGCAAAAAGTTGAGCTTGGATGTGTTTATCTTGTACTGTGCTAAGTAGAGTTGGAAGTCAATGCTCCCTTTTCTTTCTTTTTCTCTTTCCCCTTGTATCTCACACCCCTTTCTCCACTCCCTTTCCCTTTCTCAATTTCCTTTTTTCTTCTTCTTTGTATTTTATATAATAAATATAATAAATAAATAATACTAGACACAAGGACAGTTTTTCCCCCGAAAGCCATCACTCTGCTAAACAAATAATTCCCTCAACACTGTTCAACTATTTACAAGGTGTACACTACTATTACTGTTAATCTTCTCACCACTCCTTCTCACCCATCCCCTCCCACTTGACTGTTTCCTAGTATGATCTGATTTTTGATTGTACCCTATGACTATCATTAAGTGTTGTACGTTATGATTCTTAATGAATGTACCTTTTCTTTATGTATATTGAGAGTATTTACACCAAGACAAACTCCTTGTGTGTCCAATCACACTTGGCCAATAAAATATTCTCTTCTCTTCTCTTCTCTTCTCTTCTCTTCTCTTCTCTTCTCTTCTCTTCTCTTCTCTTCTCTTCT
>NW_020769341.1:8457286-8520591 GCF_900518735.1 Pseudonaja textilis
CTCTTCTCTTCTCTTCTCTTCTCTTCTCTTCTCTTCTCTTCTCTTCTAAATATGTTAAATTAAAAAAAAAGCTTCCAGTGATGAAGATCTCACAACTTCTGAAGGCAAAGCTGTTCCATTGGTTCATTGTTCTCCCTGTGAGAAAATTTCTCCTTATTTCTCAGTTTCCATCCATTATTCCTTGTCTGGCCTTCAGGCACCTTGAAAAACAGCTTGGCCCCTTCCTCTCTGTGGCAGCCCCTCAAATATTGGAAGACTGCTCTCATGTCTCCCCTGGTCCTTCTCTTCACTAGACTAGCCAAGCCCAGTTCCTGTAACCGTTCTTCATATGCCTTAGTCTCCAGTCCCCTAATCATCCTGGTTGCTCTTCTCTGTACTTTTTCTAGAATCTCAACATCACTGTGGTGGCCAAAACTGGATGCTGTATTCTAGGTGTGATTTTACTAAGGCTTACTAATGACCTGAATATTATCCTTGTCCATTACCAAAACCAGTGCAGAGGTGGTATTCAGCAGGTTCTGACCAGTTCTGGAGAACTGGTAGCAGAAATTTTGAGTAGTTGGGAGAACCGGCAAATACTACCTCTGACTGGAGATTTTACAGTATCCTTCCCCTGCCAAGCCCACAAAGCTACACCCATAGAACTGGTAGTAAAAAAAATTGAATCCCACCACTGCACCAGTGGAATGGCTTGCCTTTGGAAGTTGTGGATTCTTCATCACTGGAAGGTTTTAAGAAGAGATTGGACAGTCACTTGTCTGAAATAGTATAGGTCTCCTGCTTGAGAGGGGGTTGGACTAGATGACCTCCAATGTCCTCTCAAACTCTGTTACTGTATGCTGCCAGTAACTTCCATTCTCTTTCAAATGGGCTTTCTAACTGGAGATAGTGAAATTGTATTCCAAGATATCTGGTCACAATGTAGTTAGGGAAAGTTAATGGGGACGGTTTGAGTTTGGTTGTTTTTTTTAAACAAATTTTATTGATTTTCAAAAACAATACACAAACAAACAAAACATAAAAACATAAAACATCTTTTCTGAAAGCAGCTTGATCCCGGGTTACATCTCTTCGTACAGACACAAATTCAAATTCATGCTCATTTTATATACCATTCCATATCTTATTGCTATTTTACATTTTCTATATAGCTTCTCCCCTCTTTTAACTTTCTTAATTTTATTTTATTTATCTCATCTCAGTTCAGATCATTATGCTTATTATTCTTTGTCTGTCCTGTTTCCAGCTATCTATCTTTTCCCTTTAAACAAAATTTCTCCTGAACACTGATTGGAGTATGACGCCTTTATCTCTTTCCCCTAAATTTATACCATTTAGTATAGTACATAACTTCCATTTGGATTCTGCTTAGTACATTCTAAAGTTACACACTATATTTTTTTAAAAAAGAAAAGATTATAAATATGTAATATAATTAAAACAACAATCCATGCCAATTCAAATCTATCAATAATATTCATTTAAATCTTGAACATTTTACACATTACTTTTCAGTTAAATATCATACTTTTATGGGAACACTTATAAACTTTCCATAGTTATTTCCCCCCCACTTCATTTATATTTTAAAACATTGTGTCATTAAAATGTTCCCATTCCTTCCTAATTCAATTCTCTCATTTATTTCATTGCCTTCCTTTTGTTCACAAAAAATTCACTGAATTACACTGAATATTTTATCCCACTTTTTAATCACATGTTGTTTCCAATTTTCTAACATTATTTCTAATATAAATATAACAATACAATCTTATGTACTTTTGCAGAATCCCTTTTTCAATTAAGTTTTTACCCATTATCTCTAAATAAATCCTGTTTCTTTACATCTTGCTCCACACCATTGAAACTTCTCATCCCTTCCTTCCTTGCTTCTTCTCCCTGCCCTTTTTACCCCCCTGTCTCTCCACCTCCATTTCCCTCTTCTGTATTCCCCCTTTCTGTTGTTTTCTAACATTATATCCACTTTTCACCTTATTTTTCCCTTTTTGGTTGTTTTTTTAGATCTTAAAGTCTCCATTTTCTTTTCCTCCTTTCCCCTTTCTTCCCCAATTAAAGTTACTTGTTCATCAAAGATGGCTTCTTCTTTGTCCCAATCATCTTGTTGCACAGTCAGTTTCCTCATAGGTACAAATTGCCATTTATAAGAATTGAAAAAGAGAGCCAAGAGAGCCCTTCCCTTCTTGTTCCTCTTCTTTATATTTTTTGAATTCAATTTTCAGTTCATCCACAAGTGATGCCATTGTAGAAAAAAAAAACTTTTTTCCAAACAACCACCCAAATGTTTTTAGTCCTTCAAATATAATTTCCAAAAGTCCCAAAGTCACCAAACAGTCCAAATAAGCTGTTTCTTTTAACACTTTCTTCTTTCTTCACTTTCTCTTCCCGGGGTTACTGTTTAGTTACAAAATTCCAGTTAAAATGTATCTTTTAGAAGTCTTGTTAGTATTTAATGATTCTTTTAAGTTCTAGGCAATCTCCTCCTGCCTTCCAAATCCTGCTCCTATTCTTTTCCTCTCCCTTCCCACTTACAGCAAAAATTTTTTTAAAAAATGTTCAGAAATCCTTATTATCCCCTTGACATTTAATTATCCCGTTTAGTTACCTATTGCTGTCAAAGCGGGTTTTTCCAATTTCTCATTCATTTCTGTTCACTGTCAATGTTAGGAAGGAGAGTGAAAAAAAAAGAACTTTCCCTTTTAACTTTCATTCGCTGTTTTTTCTTTTGCAAATTTTAAATTCCAGGGTACCTTAGTTGTTACTTTTTGTCCCGGTCAGCCCAAAACTATCAGTTCTTAACTTCCTCCTGCACTTTCTTTTCCGACTGAGTGCTTCTTTGAGGTGGCCATTTCTGACCGCCGCTCTACCGCCTTCAGAAAAGGGAGTTTAGCTGGCTGGGGAGGAGAGGTGCGATTCCTCTTGACCCTGCCAGATCTCCCCTGTCTTCACCACCTTCTACGGGGTGGCTTAGCCCCGAAGCCGGGTGGCTTGGGGCATTCCAGCGGTGAGCGCAGGCAGAAACCGCGCACGATCGCTGATTCCTGCCTGCCCTGAAGCACTGCAAACCGGAACTCGGGATGGTTTGAGTTTTGAAAACCTACTCTAGGACTGATTTAGCTAGCTTTAGCCAGAGAAGCTCCATTTTGTTGGGAACCCACACCCCTTCAAGGGTGTTACATCATTGCCCTAAAATTTCTGGACACTCCTGATAGCCTTATCAAGGGACTCAAAGCAGACTACCAGTTGAATTCAGGGCTAACTTCCTTTTCCTGTTGCAGATCAATTATCTAGAAAGTTTTTTGTTTTAATATATTTTATTGTTTTTGTATTGTTATGAAAAGCTGTATCAAGAAAAAGTTTTAGAAGAAAAAAATTAAACAATATCCAGAAAAAGTGGAACCACCTAAAGTACCAGAAAAAATTAAAAAACTTTATTTATTTATTTATTTATTTATTTGATTTGTCAATTGCTTACAAGGTAGTAGGTATAAGTAATAACATAGTTATGAATACATGAAATGGGTACATATAAGAAAAATAAAAGAAACAATAGGACAGGGACGGTAGGCACATTGGTGTGCTTATGCACACCCCCTACAGACCTCTTAGAAAAGGGGTGAGGTCAATAGTAGACAGTCTAAGGTTAAAGTTTTGGGGGTTTGGGGAAGAAACCACAGAGTCAGGTATAGTATTCCAGACATTATGTTAAATGAATGAATATCAATGATAGAATTATCAGAAGTGATCAAGAGACAAAAGAATAATAAAACACAGATGGACTGCAGGCAGAATTTTACAAATGTTTGCAAAATACTTTAGGCCCATCAGTGTTGGAAGTCCATACTGAAGTATTGATTGATGCAAAGGTACCAAATTCGTGGATGGAAGCAAATATTTCTTTGATTCCAAAAGAAGATTCAGATTTAATGCAGATAAAAAACTATAGGCTCATATCTTTACTGAACACTGACTATAAAATATATGCTTCAATAATGGCAGAAAGACTAAAATGGTTTCTAAATGAATTTATATATTCAGATCAAATGGCTTTTTGCCTAAGAGACAGATTAAAAACAATATGAGAATAATTTTAAATACAAAGGTAATATACCATAAACAAATGGCAAAGGTGATAGTAAAAGGAGATACCACCAGAAAAACTAGACACAAGAACAGTTTTTTTTCTGAACGCGATCACTCTGCTAAACAAATAATTCCCTCAACATTGTCCAACTATTTACAAAGTCTGCACTACTATTACTATTAATCTTCTCATCACTCCTTATCACCCATCCCCTCCCATTTGTGACTGTATAACTGTAACTTTATCACTTGTATCCTTACGATCTATATTGACTATTTCCTAGTATGATTTGATTGCTTATTGTGTTATGTCAGTCAATCGGGCCCAAGAAGAGACGCGAGGCAGTGACTGGTTTAAAGCTCTTTTTATTTCGAGTTAGATCTGGCTGCCGGCTTGGAGTGCGGTGGCTTATATTGAACTGGTACAGGGTGCCATGGCCAATAACAGCCGTTCGAATCACCCGCGATCGGCTCAGCCAATCGCGGTTGCTTCGTAATGGCCAATCAGTGCCACACACTCGACCAATCCGAGTGCTGTGCATTTTAGCCAATCAGAACACAGGTTTACAAGAATGCAAATACATATACAGAACACCCCTCCCTTCTTGGTTCGGTCCTACGTGACGTAGTCCCGCAAGTAGGCGGGGCTCCGTACTTGCCTACTGGACCTGCGCAGGTTAGTTGTCTCTTGGCCGCTGGCCGGTTCGGTCGGGTCTGTGTTGCTCTCTGCCTCGTCGATGGAGCCGCCTGGAAGGGTGAGTCGGGCCTCTTGCTGCAGCTCCCTCCTGGTCTACCCGGGCTGGTTGAGCTGCTGGCTTCGCTGCTCCCGCCTGGGCTCCCCAGGCTGGTTGAGCTGGCTTGGCTGCTTCTTCCAGGCTAGGCTTTGAGCGGGTCGTCTCCTGGTGCTTTGGCTGGTGAGTATTCCTGGTTTCTTTTTTGTTGGGGTTGTCTGTTTTGTTTTTTGGGGTTTTCCCTCCCCTCTTGGCTGGTGCTTTGGTGTTCCCCCTCTCCTCCTGGTTCTTTATTTCTCTGTGTTTGCGTGTCGGTTGTATTTCCCGTGGTGGTTCTCGATCTTAGTTGATCGATGTGTCGTTTCCATGCCCGCCCGTCGTTCGTTTGTAACTGGTACGAGCGGGGACCCGTTACCTGGGTTATCGTTGCCGGTACCCAGAGTGGGTGCCCCGTGAAGTTCTTTGCGTATACTGCGTCTCCCGGTGCGAACGTTTGGTGCTTTCTGGAGGAGCCGGGGGGAATTCTGGGTTGTATGGGGGGTGCAGCCGGTCTAGTGGGGATCTTAACTTTCTCCCCATTAGCAGCTCTGCCGGGCTCTTGTTTGTAGTTGTGTTTGGGGTTATGTGTTGTATGAATAGCATCCTGTTGATTTTGTCCTGTAGTTCCCCGGTTTAGATTTTTTGGATTGTCTTTTTTGTAAATTGGACCATTCGTTCCACTCTCCCATTCGCCGCTGGATGTGCTGGCGCTGTCAGCGCGTGTCGTATCCCCCGTTCCACTAGGAATCTTTCAAAAGGTAGCGCGGTGAACTGGGGCCCCTTGTCAGATACAATTACATCTGGGAGGCCGTGGGTTGAGAACAAGTTGTTGAGTTCCTTGATGACGGCTTCTGTGGTGGTCGTCCTCATGTTGCTTACCTCCAGCCAGTTGGAGTAAGCGTCTACTGTCACCAGGAACATGTGTCCATTTGTGGGTCCAGCAAAATCTATGTGAATCCTGGACCATGGCCCTCTGGGAGTTTCCCATTCCAGGATTGGGGTGGCGGGAGGGCTTGGCCTGGATTCTTGGGATTTCTTGCATGATGCCACCCAGGCTTCGATCTCCTTGTCCATCCCTGGCCACCAGGCGTGACTTCTGGCCAGGGCTTTTGTTCTGACGATGCCCGGGTGCCCTTCGTGAAGCATGTCCAAAACTCTTTTCTGTAGTTTTTCTGGGATAACGACCCTGTCTCCCCACAGTATGCAGCCTTTTTGTGTAAAGAGTTCCGTTTGGCGGCTCCAGAAGGTTCTGAACTGTTCATCATCGTCCTTTTCCGGCCACCCTTTCTCCACCCAGTTTAAAACCCGCGCCAGACGTTTGTCTTTATTGGTTTCCTGGGCAATGTCTGACACGATTAGGGGGAGATTGGATAAGGTCTCTATGCTCAGGGTGGACATGGCGGGTGCTGGGTCAGTGTCCAGGTCGGGCAACGGAGTGCAGCTCAATGCTGACACCAGCACGTCATCAAAATAGGGCACTACCCCCTTGATGCCTTGGAGTAGCCTCTCCATTAAACTTTGGAAGACCCCTGGCGCTACGCTGACTCCAAACTGGAGCCTTTTGCAACAGAAAGCCCCGCGGTGGGTGACTATGGTTTGCGCCTCTGCAGTTTCCTCGTCAGCCGGCAGTTGCTGGTAAGCTTGTGCCAGGTCGAGTTTGGCGAAAATCTTGCCTCCCCCCAGTGAGTGCAGAAGGTGCTGTACCACTGGGACGGGGTAAGCGCTTTGTTGCAGCGCGCGGTTGAGGGTGGCCTTATAGTCACCACAAATTCTCACTGACCCATCTGGTTTTACCAGGGTGACTATAGGGGTCTCCCACCTGGCATGGTCTTTGGCTCAAGTACTCCTTGTTTGATGAGCTTATTTAGCTGCTCATCGATCTTGGGCCTGAATGTGAAGGGTACTCGCCGGGGTTTGAGGCGGATTGGGGCAATGCTAGGGTCTAGGTTGAAGGTTATCGGGGCCCCTCGGTACTTGCCTAGGCTGCCGTCGAAAACCTCCTGGAAGTCCTTTGCGAGCTGCTCCTCCCAGTCCATCTCGGCGATGTGGTTGATGCCCGTCACCTCTATTCCCAGTGGCACGAACCATTGTAGTCCCAAAAGGCTAGGGCGGTCCTTCTCCACAATGGTTAAGGGAAGTATCTTGGTGCGCCCCTTGAATGTAACTTTAAAATGTCCAATTCCTACCATGGGGATGCAGTTCCCCTGGTAGTCCTTGAGGATGTGCTTCCAGCTTTCCAGCTCACACCGATGGATGGTTGGCACCAGGCGCTTGATTTCCTGCCATGCGACCATGGAGAGGTAGGATCCAGAATCCACCTCCATTTTGCATGGTCGGTCTTCAATGCCCACCTCCACGTGGACCTTCCGGCCATCCCAGGTCGAAGAATGGCCGATTACGACCGTCTGGTGGGTTTCTTCTCGTTGTTGGGCCTCGTTGAAACTCCTGTTTCTTCCCTCCTGGCTCCATCGGCTCTCAGCGTGTCGGTCTCTATTCTTCGGAGGGGTGCCGTCTCGTCTCCGCAGGCTGCTGTCTCGACGCCGGGGGCTGTGGTTCCGTTTGAACCGGCACACCTTGGTGATGTGGCCCCGTTTGTTGCAAGTGTCGGCATATTGCGTCAAGGAACCGGCATTCCGACCGTGGATGGTCACCCCCGCACCCGGCGCACTGGAACCTCGACTTACGGCTTCGCTGCTCGCGCCGGTCTCGTTCCGTCTGGAGCCGGTGGATGTCTTCCTCTTCGTCCTCGGAGTCAGTGAGGGAGTTGAGATCACCTTGATGTGTGGAGGTGGTTGCTCGGCGGTTGGTCTCGGTCTGCCTCTCGGGGGCCGGGGTCGTCTCTGCTGTTGCGGGCCGGTCCGCGGTGCTCATTTGTCGCATGTGGGCTGCCGATTTCCTGTTTGCCTCTGCTGCAGTTGCTTCGGTGAGGGCATTGGTAGGGGATATGTCACCCCTTGCCATTAGCCAGCTTTGCAGGACGGGGTCTTTGAGTCCGAGGACGACACGGTCTCGCAGGGCTTCATCCAGGTCGGTGAACCGGCACAGTCCCCCGAGATCCCGTAGATCAGCCACGAAGTCGCTGATGCTCTCGCCCTCCTTTTGCTCCCGCCCGTAGAAATCGTACCGGTGGATGAGGGTTGGCACCGCGGGTGCGTAGTGGCTTCGCAACATAGGCTCGAGGTCAGCCCAGTCCATCGCCTTTACATTGAGGGGTTTGGCGAGGGCCTTCGCCATCTTGAATACTGTGGGCCCGCAGTGGGTCAGGAACACGGCCCTTTTCTTCTGCCCATATGCGTCTTTCAAGTTGCTGCTTTCTAAGAACATGAGGAATCTATCGATGTAGGATTCCCAGTCCTCAGCAGCTTGGTTGAAGGGTGCGGGTGGCGCGGTGCTGCTGGCCATGTTGCTGGTCACTTTTCCATGGTGCCACGTGCGAGGTGGGTCTTGCTTCAGTATCCCACCTTCGTCGCCAGTGTTATGTCGGTCGATCGGGCCCAAGAAGAGACGCAAGGCAGTGACTGGTTTAAAGCTCTTTTTTTTCCGAGTTAGATCTGGCTGCCGGCTTGGAGTGCGGCGGCTTATATTGAACTGGTACAGGGTGCCGCGGCCAATGACAGCCGTTCGAATCACCCGCGATCGGCTCGGCCAATCGCGGTTGCTTCGTAACGGCCAATCAGTGCCGCACACTCGACCAATCCGAGTGCTGTGCGTTTTAGCCAATCAGAACACAGGTTTACAAGAATGCAAATACATATGCAGAACACTTATTGTATCCTATGACTATTATTAAGAGTTGTACCTGATGATTCTTGACCCTTGATGAATGTATCTTTTCTTTTATGTACACTGAGAGCATATGCACTAAGACAAATTCCTTATGTGTCCAATCACACTTGGCCAATAAAAGAATTCTATTATTTTCTTTTCTGTTCTATTCTATTTGCCAGAGAATTTTAATATAAAAAGGCACAAAAAAGGATGTCCACTATCTACTTTACTATTCATATTGACATTGGAAGTGCTAAATAGAAATATTAGACAAGACATAGAAATTAAAGGTATGGAAATAAAAAGGTAACAATATAAATTATAGGCATTTGTAGAAGATTTGCTTTTTATCTTGGAAGACCCACAAGAAAATGGACTCAAACCACAGAAGAATATGGTGAAGTTTCAGGACTGAAAGTTAAGAAAAAAAAATCAAAATAATTGTTTACAGACATACAGAAAAAAAGAATTAACAAGGAAAATAGGTATACAGATAGTCAAGAAAGTTAATATAAATTGGCATAACGTATTAAAACAAATTTGGTTAAGTGTAAAAATATACAACTATCATTGATGGAAAGAGTAGCCATCATAAAAATGAATATCCTGTCAAGATTACTATATTTATTCCAAACAATACCAATAAAATATTTTGAAAAATTAAACAATATTAAAATATATTTAGCAAGGGAAAAAATCAAGGATAAACTTGAAAATGTTGCAAGATTCTAAAAGTTTTGGCTATTCAATTGAGTTAGATCAATAGCAGAAATTATGGGATAGAAATGATAAATTAACAATATCTACTGCATACAAAGAAAATCTTTATAAAATGTTTTATAACATTTTCTGCCTTCAAGGTTAGCAAAGATGTTTAAGGATAAATCTGCAAAATATTGGAAATATCACTAGATACTTGGTCCATACTATCACATGTGGTGGGCATATCAAAAAGTGAAACAATATTGGACAGAAATACATATATGGCTTGAAAAAAATAATAAAACAACATATATATTTGAAATCAGAGACATTTTTGTTGTGTATATCTGATTTTACATGTATTGACTGCAGCAAGAATAATATTTGCACAACAATAGAAAAGCGAAGAGATCCCAACCAATGAAGATGTGATTAGAATAAGCTAACACTTACAATTAAGGAAAAAGGAAGAAACTGATTTTTTTTTTTTTAACTTGGGACTTATTTTATCAATGGCTAGCAGACAAAAACAGGAGCTAGAAAAAGGGAAATATATGAGAGGATTAGTGATATGAGGAAGAAACATTAACTTGGTTAAACAAATAGCATGATTATTATTGTTATTAACAGTAATATAATTGATACTAGCTCTCTTGGTAGAACACACGGAGGAAGCAGGATCCACTCACTCTCTCTCACACACAGAGGCATACACATATTTCCCATGCTTTTCTGAACTATAAAATTAAAATTTAGAGGTACTCACCTTCTTCCCAAGCAGCCTTTGAGCTCAACACTCAAAACCCCTTTAAAACCTTTGTTCCAAATGGCCAAGGTCCAGGAAAACTCACCCAGAGACTCAATGGGTCTCTGCCGGCAAGGGGCTGCTGACCTGGACCAGGTCCATTGATCAGGTTAACTTGGAGTCCCATCTGCTGGGTGCCAAATTGTTGGAAGAAATATCCTTCTGGGTTCAGTTCCAAGTGGGGGAAAAGACACTGGATTCATGGAAGTTACTTGGAAGGAAGCACCACATGCCTTGGAGCTCCTGAGTGAAAAAAGGGAAGAGATGCTGAGAGTCCAGTGGCTTTATGCCTTCTCTAAGTTTTGAATTTCCTGGAGTGCAGGAAAAATATCCTGCTTGGATGCTGTCACGGGTCACAGTTAGCTTTGTAGGTTGAATGTGTGCTAAGTTTGGTTGAATCCTGCTGGGTGATGTAATCTTCCCAGGTGCCATGTGGTGAGATGGGCAATCCTGTTATTTCCTGAGGGTTATGTCTTCATCCCATCACCTTGGAGCTGAAGGGAGGGGCAGGCAGCTTCAGGAAGCTGCTTTGTCTTTAAAATATGTTTCTCCTTTTCTCATCCAGGGAAATATAATATTCTGCCTCTTTAATATTTCCTAGAATATTTCATTCTTCTAGGAGAGGGGTGGGTGCTAACTTTCTATATTTTCAACTATAAGTATCAAACACAGTGCAAACATTTTGGCATTACTCCGCCATACGTACAAAAATATTACTAAACCATTAACATTCATATTATTGATGCAGTATTTTCATTCTAGATCTATTCATCCTAGCTAGTTTTGTTCCGACCTTCTCCTCTTTTTTTTTTTTTGCAACCATTGTTAAAACTTATTCCAAGTATCATAATATTCTGATTCCCCCTTATTTTGCAATTCCAAAGTTAATCTATCAGATTCTGCACAAGCCATTATTTTCCCTATTATTTCTCTTTCTGGTGGTGTATTTTCATTTTCCCAATGTTGCCACTGTCGATACATGTATTCTTGCCGCTGTCAATACATGTATTATAAGTTTTGCATATTCAATTATAAACCGTTATCACTTAGGGACAGAGGGGTAAGGGCTGTGATGAACCCGCTTTCTGGGAAGGTCATCTTCTCCAGGGGTGTGTGTCAGAGTATATTCATGAATTGGAATAGAGCATGGTAACAAGGTCAGCCGATGAATAGGCATAGCAACCAAGTCAGCCAATGAGGACTGTTTGGAAACTGAAACTAGAAGTAGCCTAGGCGTGGCTCTATATTAAGCTCTGCAGCTATGTTAAGCTTTGAGTCTGTCTATTGAAAACGAAACTGCTTCTCTCCTCTGCTGTGTGTCTTGCTTGCCTGCTGAACTAAAGTGAAACTGATGTTTGCTGAAGTTGAGTTGCTCTTCTGCTCTGAACCTGTAACATGTCTGCTTCTGTTTGAGTTTGCTCCATGTTTTATTCCTTTACCCTCAAACTAACCTCGATTGACCTCACCCCATTCCTAAGAGGCGTGCATAAGCTCACAATCGTGCCTACTGTCCCTGTCCTATTGTCCCCAATTATTAGTTCCTATTTGTTGTATTTAAACATATGTTTATTCTTGTTTCTGTTATATTGTAAGCTTTTAACAAACAAACAAACAAACCAATAAATAAATGTTGGAGAAATCTTCAACTGGTATTGTAAAATTTACTTTATATGTTTATAAAGAAGTTAAATGAAGCCTCAGTCATCTGTGTTTACTTTTCTGGTGCTGAATTTACGCTGCGATACTCTGAACAGTGTGAGTATTTTATTGCTTGTTTCCTATGTTTCCTGCTTTGTGCCTATTGATCATGTGCCTGGTTTTCCCAAAAGTGTATAAACGTTATGTCAATTTGTGTACGAGGTATATGTCTGAATTGGTGATGTAGTCCTGAGGGCACACCTCTTTGCGCTGTACAGAATAAACAGGTTGCAATTTCCCATCTTGGGAAATGTTGCCTCGACTTACGACCATTAATTTAGGGACCGTTCAAGAGTACAATGGTACTGAAAACAATGACTTAAATTGTTTTTCACACTTAGGACTGTTGCCGCATCCTCATGGTCACACGATCAAAATTCAGACGCTTGGCAACGGACTCCCATTTATGATGGTTGCAGTGTGCCGGGGTCACATGATCACTTTTCGGTGATCTTCTGACAAGCAAAATCAACGGGGAAACCAGTTTCACTTAACGACCGTGTTAACAACTGGGGGGAATCACTTATGTGGCCAAAATAAGTCAAACAATGGGGCAAAATTCACTTAACAAATGTTTCACTTGAAACTGTGAGCTCAATTGTGGTCGTAAGTTGAGGACCACCTGTAGTTGGCTATTTCACTCCAGGGGAAAACTAACTCAGCATTCGGCTGAACGAATTCAAGATTTGGCCATTGCTGCAGGAGAAACAGTGGAGCAATATGTTCCTGTGGTTCATTTCTTAAATAAAGTGCCAAGGTATTGTGGTTAGTCGGCAGTAGGTGTGGACGGCTGAGGAGAGCGAGGACTCAGATGAGGGGCCAGGACCATTAGGGAGTGGACTGCTGCTTTCAGAGATTGTGGGGGCTGGCAGCAGTGTTGAGGAGGTTCTCGAGGAGCCTCTGCCAAGTGCGTGTACGCACAGGATTGCTTGGAGGAAAGAGCAGCTACAACAGCACGGGCGACTCGGGAGTAAGGCTGCAAGGTAATGGCCCCTCCTTCAAGAAGATAAAAGCCAGCTGTGAAACGAACATACTGTGCAGAAGGCAAAGATGTTTTGAAACTATAGCCTCGTGGACATTCTAGTATCCTGAATTTTTATGTGAAGATTCTTACTTTGCAAATTATTTCTTGTCTGTTATCTTTTGGTAAGTACAAGTATAAATATAAGTATAATTATAAGTATAGTACATAAAATTATATATTGCAATGTCCTACCTGTCAATGAATACTTCAGCTTCAACCATAATAATACAAGAGCGCACAATAGATACAAACTCAAGGTTAATTGCACCAAACTTGATTGTAGGAAATACGACTTCAGCAACAGAGTGGTCAAAGTCTGGAATACTCTACCTGACTCTGGTTTTTTGTTCCCCAACCCCAAAAACTTTAACCTTAGACTGTCTACTATTGACCTCACCCCTTCCTAAGAGGTCTGTAGGGGGCGTGCATAAGTGTACCAACATGCCTACCATCCATGTCCTACTGTTTTCTTTTTGTTATATGTATCCATTTCATGTATTAATAACTATGTTTATACTTATACCTGTTATCTTATAATTGCTTGACAAAAAAAAAGTCTTGCACAGTTTGGCAAGGCTTGTGCTTATCACAGCTAATTATTCTGTAAAAGCATTACAAGGTTTCTGTTCTTTTTGAATTGTGTTTGATTTGTCGGAAAAGGGTGTGAGTTAGAAGACAAGGTTATGAAAATACTTTGGGAATGCACTATAGATAAAAATGATATATGTAGTCCTCGACTTGCGACCAAAATACAGACAGTCCTCGACTTGCGACCAACTGAGCCCCAAATTTCTGTTGTGAAGTGAGACATTTCTTAGCTGAGTTTTGCCCTATTTTACCACCTTTCTTGCCACAGTTAAGTGAATCATTGCAATTGATAAGTTAGTAACCCGGTCATTAAGTGAATCTGGCTTCCCTCATTGATTTAGCTTGGCAAAAGGTTGCAAAAGGGGATCGCATGATCGTGGGACACAACAACAGTCATGAAGTATGAACCAGTTGCTAAGCATCTGAATTTCGATCACCTAATCACGGGGATGTGTGAAAAATGGTTATGTCACTTTTTCTAATGCCGGTGTAACTTTGAATCTGTTAAATGAACTGTTGTAAGTCAAGGACTACCTATAGATAGGGCTGGGCATCATCACAGGAGTTATATTATTACCGTAGTTGGGAAATCGAAACAAGTCTTAGTTCAATCTTTAACCACTCTTTTCCTTGCATTTCAAGGCTGTTGCAAACTTTCATCAACTTTTCATTTAAATTCATATATATCAAATTGTTCATTCTCTAAATAGGCAGAATATGATTTTTTTTTCCCCTGATTTTGCTAGCTGGAAACACAGAAGGTATGCGTACTTACAATTAATGTATTCCTTCATAATGTGCCTACCTGAACAGCTCTTTCTCTTTACTGGAGTCTCTTTAACTTCTTGCTCTGAGTGTCGATTTTCTGTCCAAATTTTCCTGCAGTTTTTTTCCCCACATGATGGCACTATTGTCCAGCTGTTTCCCACGCTTCCCAACTTTCTGCCTTCATAAAAATATTGTTTCATAAAAACAAGGGCCCACCTACTGTTCTGGAAACAATTTTCAAAGCTCAGGAAAAAAAAAGACTTTATACTTTGATTATTAGTATGGGGATGATCTTTTATTAAAGGGGTGGGGATGAATTTGAAACAGCAAGTTCACGCAGCTGAGTGCACCAAGAATTTCCACTGGAGACGGGGAGAAAAGAGATGGTTAAGACTGTTTTCAGGATGAGTTAAAACATACAAAACTGAAGCAAACTCTTGTTAGGATCTTTCTAAATCAGCATTTCTCACTCTGAGCAACTTTTAAGACCTAAGGATTTCAATTCCCAGAATTCTCTAGCAGTATGCTGGCTGGGGAATTCTGGGAATAGTAGTCCAGATGTTGTTCAACTTGAGAAACACAGCTCTTAAGTGCAGAGAGAATGAGCAGGGGAGAAGAAGGATATTAAAATGGCTAAAACGGGTCCATCTTAATAACTGAATTCTTTTTGAAATTCTTTATCCCTCTTGTAGGTTGATACTCTGAACTGGAAGCATGTGAAGTCAACTTATAAATAGCTTAAGAAACTTGGGCAATATCCTTCTGGGCTGCAGGTTTTTAAAAATGGAATTGAAAAAGCAAGAAAGCCATCAACACCTTAATGCAACCCATAGAAATCACTGGAGGTTTTTAAGAAGACACCGGACAGCCATTTGTCCAGAATGGTATATAGGTACTAGCTCGATACCTGTGCTTTGCTACGAAACTCTGTGGTCGGGCTTAGTTTTTGAGGAGGAAAATAAAGGGTGGGGCAGGGAAATTGTGCCTCTGCCTACCAGCATCCATTGGTATTCATCTGGTTAGTGTCCTGTCAGTGTGTGAGAGAGTTGAGGGCTGTTTGGAAACTGAAACAGTATTTTGGTGTGTGAGCTAGAAGGAGACAGCAAGGAGCCTGGGTGTGGTTTAGCTCAACTGTTGTGTACTGAAGCTGGTTGCTGCTGTGAAACTAAAACTGAAACTCCTCTCCTCTGCTCTTGTTTTGCATTTGGAACAGATTTCTTTTCAGGTGGGGAGCGGGAGTAGAACTCCTTCGCATGAGAGCATGTTAGTAATAATATTCGAAATACTAATGCTCTGATGGTCATTTTGAAAAATCCTTTCTTAGCGAGCACCTAAGTCAGCCACAGGCATTTGCTGCTTTTAACAGAATGACAAACGACAGCATTGTGATGTTGCAGTGAAAGTTCTGCCTTTTTGGAGTGTGCATGCAATGCTGATAGAAAAGGAGTGTCGCTTATGATGCTGTAATATTGCTCATGTCATTCTGACCATTTTCCTCTTGGGGGATTTAATTTGTGATCCAGGAGGAATTTCAAGGGAGTTTGTGACCTTGATTGATTGATTGTGTACCATCAATTCAACTCTTAGCAACCGCATAAATATAATATTTTTCACAGCAACCTATGTTCCCAATTTGGTCTTTCAAACTGCACTTCCACCAGTGCAATCATTGCTATTCAAATGAAGTCTGTCAACCTTACTGTTGGTCATATTTTTCATCTCTTTCCTTCCATCTTCCCCAGCATTAGAGCCTTCTCCAGAGAGCTGTCAAATTTAGGAAAAATATCACAATTTTATTTTCATAGGCCTTAATAGGAAGCAAATGTGAGCCTCTGTGCTTGATTCAGTGAAGCTCCTTATATATATATATTTAATAAAGTCAGGATTAATAGTGTTAGGAACAGCCCTCTGATTTCCCAGTAGGTGGCATTTGAGCCTTATACTTGAGGAAAACAAAACCAAGAGGGGAAAAAAGGGTTTACCTCATTCAACGTCCTCATCTTTTCATCGCTGTTCTTCTTACTAAGTAAAATATGCCATTTCAATGCAGACAAAATTAGGTTAGGGTGAGTTTTATGGGCACTGTTCTCTAGGACAGGGATTCCCAATGTTTCCAATTTTAAGATGACGGATTTAAACTCCTGGAATTCAACTTAAAGTCTTCAACTTTAAGATGTGTGGACTTCAACTCCCAGAATTCAACTCCCATGTCTGGCTGGGCAATTCTGGGAGTTAAAGTCCACACTTCTTAAAAGTTGCCAGGGTTGGGAACCCTTAAGCTAGGAAAAAGTGGACATTTTCACACTTACGACTGTTGTAGCATCCCCATTGTCGTATGATCAAAATTCAGACGCTTGGTTATTGGTTCATATTTATGCCTGTTGATTATCTGATCACTTTTTGTGACTTTCTGGCAAGCAAAGCCAATGGGGAACCCACATTCTCTTAACAACTATGCTACTCACTGAAGAATGGCGGTGATCTACTTAACCACTGTGGCAAGAAGGGTCGTAAAATGGGGCAAGACTCACTTAACAACGGTCTCATTTAGCAACAGAAATGTTGGGCTCAATGGAAGTTGTACCTTGAGGACTATCTGTAACCAGTACGATAAAATACATACATTTCAAATTGCTTCAGGTTTACCGCAGAAGATGACTCTAGCGGTAGTTGAGGCTGTGTGGGGAAGAAATGATTTATGAAAACGTGTTAGAAATAGAGCTGGGGTGAACAGTAGATCAAATGGATGACAAAGGCAATTTCATGATTAATGCTCAAAACATTCAATTTCTGGCTTATCTGATATGCCAGCTCCAAAACCTAACGTTAAGGAATTTAGAAACTCTAAAAAATTACCTCAAATATGTATCAATACTTTTTTTGTAACTGAAATCTTATCAATAAGAAAACAGATGCTTGCAACTATAAGTGAAATGATTTCAATTTTCCTCCGGGAGACCTTGTTCACTATACCCCTAATAAAATCCTTAACTATATAATGTCTCCAGATGGCATAGACCAATTTTTTCTGCCCTTATTTTATTGGGTGTATGAGATTAGAGGGGTTTGAAAAGCAAAGCATTTGTTTGAAAAAATGCAGAGACTGAAGGCATCTTCAATGTCACCTAAACAAGATAGGTTTGCTGTAAGGGGTTATAGCTTGGGGCAATTTTTTCACCTCTTAAAATCCATCAAGGTAAGATCTGTGCAACAGTGGAGCAGTCTGTGTACAGATAATAGTGGGTTCATCATCTATGGTGGTCTCTAAGAAGAGGCTGGAATTCACATTTTGGTTTTCCTGCACCAAAATGATCCTTGAGGTCCATTCAAAAAATCAGTTTTATGATTCTAGGGTTCAATAAAATTCAAAATAACTTTCTTCTTCTTCTTCTTCTTCTTCTTCTTCTTCTTCTTCTTCTTCTTCTCCTCCTCCTCCTCCTCCTCCTCCTCCCCTCCTCCCCTTTCACTGCTTCAGGTGTCAAGGGAGATATAAAGTTCTGCCTCTTGCTCTTCTGGCAGCCTCAACCATTGTTAATTGATATTGTTGAGAGGTGTCTTTGATGTTGTCTCTCTATTTTCTTCTGGGTCTGCCTTGTGTTTTTTGACCTTCTCCTTTTTTTGTATATGCCTTGTATGGTATGGAATGCCACAACATTGTCTTGATGAGCAAACCCCTTTATTTCCTGTTTTTGTATGTTGTTTAAGATTTGGTTCTATGCCAGTTCTATGCCAGTTCTTCTATGATCTCATATGTTCAAAACTAGGAGGGGAAAGGGAGAGGGAGAAGGGAGAAGGAGAGGGAGGAGGAGGAGGGAGGGAGAGAGATTACTTAATTTGTCAAGAAAACTTCATTAAAAAAATTGAGGAGATTACCAGGAGCAAAGCTTGACTCAGAGGAGACATTACCTTTATTACGAGAAGGACTTTCCATAGAATAATAGGATTGGAAGGGACCTTGGAGGTTTTCTAGTCCAACCCCGTGCCCAATAATAGCAATAGCACTTAGACTTATACACTACTTCACAATGCTTTTGCAGCCCTCTTTAAATGGTTTTACTGAGTCAGCCTATTGCCCCCAACAATCTGAGTTCTCATTTTACCCACCTCAGAAAGATGGAAGGCTGAGTCAACCTTGAGCCTGGTGGGATTCGAACTGCCAAATTGCAGTCAGCAGAAGTAGCCCGCAGTACTGCATTCTAACCACTGCACTACCACAGCTCATAACAACAATAATACGTGGAATTGCTTATATTCCTAGATGCTACCTTTATAATTCATAGGTCCTCAGTTAGGAGGACCTATGACTTTCACTAGTTTTAGACTGTGAATCTAGCAGTACATAGTTGATATTAAAACTCCTAGTATGCTGTAGCCTTTTATATGATCAGTACGAAAGAGGAAGGTATACAGCAAAGACAGGAGGCCAACACTGCAAACAATTGGAAAAATTTCAGCCATCACCTGCAGCTTTTTCTATAAATTTGCACAGTTCTTTCTCTGTTCGGTGTTTCTTCCTTGCCCATTCTACTCTCAGGCTCTCCAGGTAATAAGATTTCCATCAAATCTCGAGAGCGACTCTTGCATAATTTAATAGCACTCCCTGTTTTTCAAAAGCCTCTGTTCACCATCTTGGCAAGACATTAGTTCCACGGCTGACGCTCTTGGCAGCAGTGTCAAGAGGAAATGGCGGGAAGAAAGAGATAAAATAGACAGACTGAGGAGAGAAAACGGCTCCTTCGATTTGCTGCAGGCACTCTCAAGATTCAGTCGCTCCTGCTGTAAACAGGAGCAGAAGCAAAAGAAACCCATCAGATAGACCAATGATTTTTCTAAGGTGCATTTGGCTGTCTGTCTGTGGGCTGCCTTCCCTTTCTTTTTTCCCAGTAGGATGCGGCTGTAATGCTTGATGATGTACCAAATTATTTTTGCTCTGTTGCTCAAATAAATTGAGCAGACATTTGAGGAACTCTTAGTTTTACATCTCAACCATCCAGAAACCATAAACTTCCATGGAACTGATGAGATGAGTTTTGTTTTTCTCCCAAGTAAGCAATTTAAAGGGTGAAAGAACAAGAGTAGGGCATATATTAGACACACAAACTATGTCTTACCTTATTCACCTGCTTAGGGTTCAGATATGAATAGCAATAGCACTGAGACTTATATACCACTTTATAGCGCTTTACAGCCCTCTCTAAGCAGTTTACAGCAGTGGTCGCCAACCAGTGGGCTGGGGACCACTGGTGGTCCACTAGAAAATTTTGCTGGTCTGCAGAGAAATGTCACCCCCAAAGCAATTAATCCAGGCTGCGCAAGAACACAAGTCTGCGCTGCCCACATGGCCCATGGGAACACAAGGCTTGCATCGCTTGCATTGCGCACAACACAAGATAGTGAGGGAAGGGGAGAAAGGGTGGAGGGGGGGAACTTGCCCCACTCACCCCACCTGCCTCGCTTGGCCACTGGGCTGCTTCTTTCTTCTGCTTTGGCTGCATGCAAGGAAAACAGCAAAAGTCTTTTTTCTCTCCCCCAAACTCTGCCAGAAATGAGTCTTTGGGACCCTGCCAGGCATCCTGCTCCAAGAAGCTGCACTAGCGTGGCAAGTCTCACAAAGACTCATTTCTGGTGGAATTTGGGGGAGAGAAAGAAAGACTTCTGCTGCTTCTGCTGTTTTCCTTGCATGAAGCCAAAAGTCTCTCCCCCCCACACACCCGAGAACGGAGCTGGAGCTAGTATCCTGCGATCCCAAATAAAGAATATTCGATCGGTAGGAAAATGGAGTGGGGAATTTTCCTGCAGACTTTTGGGGGGATTTTGCCAGGGTCTTTGGTCTGCGGGATTTAAAATTATGAGTTTGGTGGTCCCTGAGGTCCAAAAGGTTGGCGACTCCTGGTTACAGAGTCTTGAGGTTGTAGGTTCACCATCACTGGAGGTTTTCAAAAACAGACTGCACAGCTATTTGACTGGGATGCTTTATGGGTTCTGCCTTGAACAGAGGGTTGGCTTAGGAGAGCTCCAAGGTCCCTTCCAACCTTAGGATTAGTGGTGAGGCATCTGCTTTGGCTCAGCTGCACCAATTCCTGGAGTTCTCCAACCGGTGACCTATGCAGTGGCAACCAGAAGGTTGGACCACATCAATGCATTCTCTATGGGATAGTTTTTAAAGACTCTGATCACCAGCATAGGTAAAGTGCCACATTAATCCTCCGGTTGAAACACCTGAAAAGAGTGTTTGCTTTCTGGGTTCAAATTCAAGGTGAGTTCTCTGTAACATTGGGTGCTTTGGATGGAGATTGTGTGCAAGGATTCTGGAATTTGTACAGTCCACTTTCAATTGGGCATCTTTTATATGTGCCCCCTTAGATGCAGACTGCATTAACACCCAATTTTATCTTTTCCATGGTAAGAGGTAGATTTTACAACAGCTTGGAATTGAAACATGGAAAGACTTGTTATAGCTTAAGAAATGACTAAGATATTTATATTTACCAAAGAAGAAGGAGTTTGGTGTAGTGGTTAAGGCATCAGGATAGAAACCAGGAGACCATGGGTACTAGTCCTGTCTTGGGCATGAAAGCCAGTTGGGTGATTTGGGCCAGTCACTTTCTCTCAGCCCTAGGAAGGAGACAATGGCAAACCATTTCTGAAAAACCTTGCCAAGGAAACCCCAAAGTGCTTTTTCAAGAGGCAACTGGACTTTCTGGCGTTTCTTTGAAGACGTTTCGCTTCTCAGCCAAAAAGCTTCTTCAGATGAACTTGAAGCTTCTTGGATGAGAAGCGAAATGTCTTCAAAGAAAAATCAAGGAAGTCCAGTTGCCTCTTAAAAAAGTATCTTTGGGACAACCATGGCCTGGATGACTGAAAATCTCCATAGACAAGTGCCAAGAAAACTGCAGGGATTTCTCCAAGCAGTCTCTGAAAATTGGATATGATTGAACAGGAAATTAATTACCAAGCCTTTCCAGAATTAGTTTCCTAGACTTTTAATCTATGTTTTGATACCTTATATATAAACATATGGACACCACTGAGAGTACCTTATGAGTAAGTAGCAGATACATTTTAAAATAAAAATAAGCAAGTAAATGCATTTTAATTTAACCTGGTATATATATTTTGCCTAAAAGCTTCTTGGATTTTCCTTCTAGTCTTTTTTGAAAAGGAAAAAAAAACCACCTAGCAACCTAGAAATAAATAAACAAGCAACCCTGAAAGATGTCTCAGGTATAATGTAAAGATTATAAATTTAATTCATGCTTTTTCTTGATGGGAACAGATTTATATTTCATCGTTTCAGAATTCAAGGAAGCATAAATAGCCAGATCCAGGTGACATGCTTTCAGAACGAAATGATAAACTTCATTGTCCTTTGCAGTTAGAAACATTTCTGCAAAACACTCCATACTGATTTATATTAAGTAGGTAAGTCATATTAATCTTGCCTAGGTAGCACCGATGTCAGAAATTTATTTGAAATAGAAGGTGGGGAAAAAAAAACCCCAGTTAAGCTTGGAGACAACAAGGATGATTACATTTTGGCCTGAGAAACCAATAATGGCAGAATGATATTGAAAAGGAAGTAAATTGTCTCTGTGTTTGTGCGTGTGAATGATTTAGGGTATTTTTCTGCTGTTAGATGGAAAACTATATCAACAGCTGTAACTGGAAGTGAACGGATGAAGGGTTAACTGGTTATTGCTTAAAAAGGAGGGCTGCTTTATCATCTACAATTTAGATGAAACTCAACTTGAAGGGATATATGACAGGATACCGAAAGCCTGTTTTCACAACTCTAATCTCGGTGGACTAGCCTTCCATCATCAGATACTTTTGGGACATTCTCTGCAGAGAGTTGGTTGAGTATACAATAGTCCTCGATGTACCATCACAACTGAGTCCATAATTACTGTTGCTAAGCAAGCCAATTGTTGTGAGTTTTGCTCCATTTTTCAACCTTTTTTGGTAAGGAAATCACTGCAGTTTGTTGTTAAGGAAATCAAGTACCCATTAAGCCAGGGGTGTCAAACTCAAGGCCTGAGGGGCAGGGGTGGGATTCAAAATTTTTAACAACTGGTTCTGTGGGCATGGCTTAGTTGGTGGGTGTGGCTTAGTTGGTGGGTGTGGCTTAGTTGGTAAGCATGGCTTGGTGGTCATGTGACTGGGTGGGCATGGCTTGGTGGTCATGTTACTGGCTGGGTGTGGCCAACTCAACATCACTTACATCGAGGCACCCATCTCCTCGCCTGCCTCTCATGACTGTGGGGATGCTGCAACAGTCGTAAGTGTGAAAAATGGTCATAAGTCACTTTTTTCAACGGTCACTCCACACAAGCAAAGTACCAGCAAATGAGGGGAAAAAAATTCCAGAGACCCAGAGACAGGAAGTCTAGTCCTGCCAAGAATGTAATAAGGGTTAACGGAGAGGCAGTTTCTGTAAGCAACACCAGAATGTTTCCTTCCTGCCTTCCTTACAGGATTAGGCCAGTAATTTCTTCTAACAATCGGTTCTCCAAACTGCTTAGAATGTTAATAACCGGTTCTAGAGAATAGGTGCGAACTGGTAGAATCCCACCCCTGCCTGGAGGGTATTTAGATCTGGCCCACGGGGCTGCTCTGACACCAGCAAAGGATCGGCCCCATGGTGCCTCTGCCAGCAAAAATGGAGCTTGGGGAGGCCATACACGGCCCTCCCAGGCTCTGTTGTCAGCCATGACCGCCTCCTGCAACTCTGGCAGCAAAAACGGAGTTCTGGGAGGCAGTCATAGGGCTGCAGGAGGCTGTCATAGCTGAAAAGAGAGCCTGGAAGGGCCGCATATGGCCTTCGCAAGCTCCATTTTCACTGGCAGAGGGCTGCAGGAGGCCATCACGGCTGAAACAGAGCCTCAATGATTGATGTCAAGCTGGCCATGCCCACCCTGCCCGCCTGAGTCAAACGCAACCCTAATGGGCCCTCAATGAAATCGAGTTTGACATCCCTGCATTAAGTGAATCTTCCCCCATTGACTTGCTTATCAGGAGCCAGCTGGGAAGTGCTGATCACATGACCCAAGGACAGTGCTTCTATTATAAGTACATGCCAGGGTCCAAGTGCCTGAATTTTGATCATGTGACCAGGGAATACCGTAACAGTCATAGATGTGAAAAACGGTCACAAATCACTTTTTTCAGTGTCCTTGCAACTTCAAACAGTCATAAATGAAGGGTTGTAAGTTGAGAATTGCCTGTATTTTCAGACTCCAGAATCAAGCAAGATACGCTGAGTTACTCCCCTCTCCTCCCAAATGTTGACTTATCAGTCCGGCAGCTTCACAGCTGTGCCCTGCGCCACTTTTCAAGACACTAGTATTTTTTTTTTCTAAAGGAATTTCTCTTTCAAAGCACTTTGGTTAAAATTCACTTGATGGTTCTTAGTATTGCTTGTCATATAGGAATGGATCTCCAATATGATTGAATAAGACAACTTCCATATTTTTTCTCTCCCCTCCTCTTTCTCCCTGAAAAGGTATTTGTGAAAAATAAAGTGAAAGACCAAAGGCTATTTTACAGAGATGTCTCTGCATTTTGATGAAAATTTGTTGCTGATAGGACTTTATTGTAGCTTTAATACAGGCCACAAGAAATGGGGCGGGCTCCCAGGTGAGCTGAATTAAGCTGAACTATGAGCAAACTTCTATCTGTTCCATCATTTATTTGTAATGAACCTTGCTGAGATCAGAATATTATCTGAATCTTGCTGGATCAGGCCTTCCTATCTATCTATCTATCTATCTATCTATCTATCTATCTATCTATCTATCTATCTCTAACTATCTATCTAACTATCTAACTATTTAATTAATTTATTAATTGCCCATCTTACCCCAAAGTAACTCTGGATGGTTTACAATATCAACAGATCCAATTTTACAAAACCTATAACCAGGGGTGGGATTCTACCTGGTCAGACCAGTTCTATAGAACCGGTTGTTATGATTCTGCCCAGTTCGGAGAACCAGCTATTGGCTGGCCCCTTCCCTCCCTGCCCACTCACTCCTTATCTGGAATGCATGCCATCAAACTTGCCTGCTAAGTTGCTATTTTTACTCCCACCCCCACAACCATCAGATGTTCTTCTGCGCTAGGAGATTTAGACTAGCTAAAAAGCAGGAAATCATTGGATTTCTTGCTTTCTAGCTAATCTAAAGGCAGAGTTGAACCTTTCTTAGGACTGAAGCTTCTATTTTTCAGTGCAGACTCAGGCAGCAGATTGCAGAAAGGTAGATCTCTGAGTGAATCTGTGATTGTGTGAGCAACTCAATCTGCCTGCCTACTTTGCCTGATTTTGGGTTAAAGTTGTTTTTTTTTAAATAAAAAAATTGATATTTACATAAATATTTACAATATTTACATACAAGCTACGTCCAGCCAGTCACATGACCACCAAGCCATGCCCAGTCAGCAAGCCACACCGAGCCAGTCATATGACCACCAAGCCACACCCACAAAGTAGGCCACACCTACAGAACCGGTTGTTAATTTGAATCTCACCCCTGCTTATAACCTATTCCTTGCCTTACTGCTGCCTTACAGCTGCTACTGAGCCCAAAATGTATGTTGTTAAGTGAGACATTTGTTGAGTGAGTTTTGCCCCATTTAACAACCATAGTTGCTAGGGTTGTTAAGTGAATTGCTGCAGTTGATAAGTTAGTAACACTGTTGTTAAGTGAAACTGGCTGCCCCATTGTCTTTGCTTGTCAGAAGGTCACAAAAGGTGATCCCAAGACCTTGGGGCACAGCAACAGTCACAAGTGTGAACCAGGATTTTAAACTTCTGCAGAAGATCAGGATAGTTGAAGCCATGACCAAGAGTCATAAGTCTTTAGGAAGTTTGTTCGGAAGACATGAAGACACCGGTAGGATTTTTGCTACTGTTTTCCACCTGTTTGTGATCCTAGAGATAATATTGCTACTGTGAATAAAACCACTGTTGGAAGAAAAATCCAGTCTGGTTCCAAGCTGGGAGGAAAGCGTTGAAAATAAAATGGAGGCTGATTGGAAAGAAGGATTCTGTTTATTGATGAACAGAACCACTAACAGCATGTGGTTCTGGGACAGCTGATCAATTGGTTGAATGAGTGGATGGCTCTTTATAGGTTTCTGTGACTTTGAAGTTTGAACTGTTCTTGGGATTGTTCAATGAAGGGGCTTTTGTACCTCTCGTTATTTTAATGGTGGTGGGATAATCCTATTATGTCCCAAAGATCATGTCCTGTTCTTCTTAATCCCATAACCTGGAGCTGAAAGTGTTTGGTGAACAGATTGGCCCCGTCTTTCTTAATGGGCACAAAATATCAGGCATCTGCTGGAGGCTGTTTTACTACGTAGAACATTGGGGCTGCTTTCTGCCTTGAAGAGCATGTTTCTCCATTTCTCCTTTTGGGAAATATAATATTCTGCTTCCTAATATCCCCCAAAATATTTCATTCTCTAGGAGTTGGGGGGAGGGCTTCCCACACCACCATTAACTTCATTGATATGAAGGCCTAATATTTTTAACCTTGGTCCAGTGAAGAGCTGGTCAGTGAAGGCTGGTGTGATGACTTGCGGCATGGCACAAAGGCAACACAGTCACATAAGTAAGAAAAGTCCCTTTAGTACCTTCAGTTTCATTCCCAATGTCCAGGTTACCTTTGGCTGGAGAAAAAACTCTTCCCAAGAACAGTCTTTAAGTGGTGGAAATTCAGTCTGAAAACAAAGTGATCCCCTTTTGTGACTTTCTTGCAAGGCAGATTTGCTTAACAACCGTGTTACTAATTTAACAGCTGCAGCCATTCACTTAACGAATGCGGCAAGAAAAAGCCGTAAAAGAACAAAACTCAATCAATTTCTCCCTTAGCAACATAAATTCTGGGCTCAACTGTGGTCATATGTCAAGGACTACCTATACAGTATGCTATATTTATATCACACCATACCCACCAAGCCACCCCCACAAAACCAGTAGTAAATTTTTTTGAATCCCACCACTGCAGAGCTCCCTTTGAATACAATGATAGAAAATGGACTACATAGTTCTGTATCCTTCCTGAGAGGTTAGGACTCAAATCACTGGAGCAGAGATCATCTCCAGCATCAATAAACCACTGAGCCACTAGGCCTCATACCACGGGGTGATTTTTTTCAGAAAACAAAAACATAGTAAATCATGGTTTTGTGATCCTGGGGAACTGCAAATGACTGTTAATATAGGCCAACTCCTGAATGTTGGAACTTTGAAACCCAGGTTGCAAGTTCTTTTTGGGGATTCTTTGAACAGTCGTAATCTGAGGACTACCTGAATGCTCACATCGTTGGGATAATGTTATCTTTTGTAATGTTTTTTGGTTGCCCTCATCACATTGTATGGACATTTCTTTTTGGACACTAGCAATGCAGCAGTTACAATAATGTAGTTCTGTGAGATGTAAGAACCAAATTATTCCATACTCAAAACACAGGAACAAGTCTGGTTCGCAGTTTACAATTTTCTTTATTTAAGAAAATAAGTGTTTGCAAACGGGCCTTCAAGTCCCTTCCAAAGTGGATTGGGTACGAGAAGAGCAAACTTCCATATTCGAACAGTGCATTTTATACCCCCGCACAGAACACGCCACGCCTAACAAGTCCTCCCCACACACCCCTTACTCTCTATATTCTAAACTACAAGCTGGAGGGTCAGCATGACATTGTTTTCTGTGTTTCAGTGTCTTATCTTGGTTTTACTGCTGGGCTATGGGCTTTACCTTGGGAGGATATTCCCTCGTTGCCTAGCCCAGGCAGATCTTCCCGTTCTCCAGGAAGGTTATAATAATGTATCATGTACTTGTGTGACTGAACACATTTTAGGTTATAAGATGGAGGGTTTTATGCAGAAAAAGAGAAACAGAGGAAGCTAACAGAAAAGCATCAGAAAGAGCAAAAAAAAAAATCTAGTCTAACTATATAAATTCCATTATAAAAGAGTAACTTATCATTCTTCTCTCTCAGTTCCTTTGTTTTGGGTCTGTGCTTTGTGATATCTGAACAGTTATTCTGCTTCTTTATTTATTTTTGTAAACTCTGTCCTTCTCTGATCCTTTGTATGCCACCCCGCGAAAGTTTAGAAATTGCTATGAATTCTCTCTATTATCCTATCTGGCGGGAAGCTGCTGACATATAATAAATGTTTAGGTGATAAAATGGTAAACTTTAACTGACTGTTCTGTAGCATTGAATTCTGTATGGATTTTTGAGGATTGTTAAATAGGCTCTTGGGTTTATTTATTGGATTTTACTTCTTTTGTCTGGTCTTTTGGCAACGGTCATTCAGCTCTTGTAATTCTTCTTTTTTTTAGAATCCAGTTTCTTTTCTCTTTAGGATGACTACAGCACAGTGTTCCTTGTTGCAACTTTGAAAAAGGCATATTCTTACACAAGGTGATTGGACACCATTTGTGGTCTTAGGAAAAAAAACGATGCTTTGAAAGATTGAGGTGCTTCAACTACCAACCCAGCCCCATATGAGGAACAGTTAAGGCAGGGGTGTCATACTCAATTTCATTGAGAGCTGCATCAGAGCTGTGGTCGACCTCGGGGGCTCAGCGTGTATGGCCAACTGGGTGAGTGTGGCCAGCTGGGTGGGTGTGGCTAGCTTGATGCCATTCCCCAAACTGCTGGCCTGATCTTTCCTCTTCATATTGGGTAAACTGGGCCAAACCTATGCTGGCCTGATGTTTCCTCTTTGCATTGGGTAGGCCAAGATCCAACCCCATCATGGGCCAAATGCGGCCTGCGGGCCTTGAGTTTGAAACCACTGGGTTAAGGGAACTATGTATGTCTAGCCTAACAAAGAGAAGGATTAGGGGTGACATGATAGCTGTCATCTGGTATTTGAGGGGCAGTCACAGGGAGGAGGGGGCCAACTTATTCTCCATAGCATCTGAGATCAGGACAGGAAGCAATGGGTAGAAGCTCATTAAATCGAGATCCAACCTGGAACTTAGAAAAAAATTTCCTGATAATGAGAATAATTAATGGAACAGCTTTCCTGCCAGAATTGGAGATCTTCAAGGAAAGATTGGACAGCCATTTGTCTGGGATGCACTAAGGACTCCTGCCTTGGGTAAGGAGTCGGACTAGAAGATTCCAAGGTTCCTTCCAGCTCTATGATTCTGTGATTCTTTGAATTCAGGAGACTTCCCAGCTCAACAATGGTTGCCTTGCTAGATTTGATTCCACCCATGGGGGAAAAAAAGCAATGATTTTGATTTTTTTTGTTTTGTCAAGGGGAAAAAATGGCATGTAAAACAATGCTAGGGTGATGATCTTTTATACAATAGAAGCTTCTCTCAGGTGGCCAGTGGTGGGATTCAATTTTTTAAAATAACGGTTCTGTGGGCGTGGCTTGGTGAGCATGGCATGGCTTGGTGGACATGGTGGGGGAAGGAAACTGCAAAATCTCCATTCCCACCAGGGGTGGAATTCTACCAGTTTGCACCTATTCGCTAGAACCTGTTAACATTCTAAGCAGTTTGGAGAACTGGTTGTTAGAAGAAATTACTGGCCTAATCCTGTAAGGAAGGCAGGAAGGAAACATTCTGGGGTTGCTTACAGAAACTGCCTCTCTGCTAACCTTATTACATTCTTGGCAGGACTAGACTTCCTGTTTCAGGAACGTCTCTGGAGTTTTCCCCCTCCTTTGCTGGTACTTTGCTTGTGTGGAGGGACCATTCAAAGATCCAATGGCACTGAAAAAAGTGACATGACCATTTTTCACACTTACGACTGTTGCAGCATCTCCACACACATGATGGGCCAGGTGAGGAGATGCATGCCTCGATGTGAGTGATGTTGAGTTGGCCATACCCAGCCAATAACATAACCACCAAGCCATGTCCACCCAGTCACATGACTACCAAGCCACACCTACCACTTAAGCCATGCCCACAGAACCAGTTGTTAAAAATTTTGAATCCCACCCCTGATTCCCACCCCACTCCAGGGGAAGGATACTATAAAATCTCCATTCCTACCCCACTCCAGGGGAAGGATACTGCAAAATCCCCATTCCCTCCCCATCCCACTAATCTGCTTTCCAGCTCCGTTCTTCTGTGCAGGGCAACAAAAGAAGACCCAGCCAATCCCCTGGGACTCAGGAGGCAGAGAATAGATGGGGGAGGGGCCAGGTGATATTTGCTGGTTCTTCCAACTACTCAAAATTTCTGCGACCGGTTCTTCAGAACTGGTCAGAACCTGCTGAATACCACCTCTGCTCAGGTCCCTTCATCTGACAAAGATCCATGCTTGCTTTGTTGCTGGTTTAATTTCAATTTCTTTAAGCAGTGAATGTGTTTCTTCAAGGCTTGGTTGAAATGCTGGCTTTGATAAAGCAGACTGCTAAGTCTGTAACTCAACATCTTCTTGGCTGGTAACTTATTATTAAGGTTGCTGTGATAACTGGTGCCTCTGAAGAAAGCCTCAGGTAGAAGCACAGTTGAGGGGCAGAACTGAGGTTGCCATAGGAACTCAAATCTGAACGCTTAGGCTGTATAACAATTCATCTTGCATTCTTATAGTCATAGTTTACTGCAGGAGCCTGTTTGAAGTGACTAATCCAACCATTGTGTAAGATACAATCATGGGTACAAGGCAAATGATTGGCGGGAAGGAAGGATTGTGACCGAAATAATTTTGATTAGTTTGAAAACTGCACATAGCATTACAGTTTGTTCATTTGCTTTTAAAACAATACTAATCCAAACAAGGAATTATAAGAATATTACCCTCAGAGAAGTATGAAATGTAATACTGAACTGAAATTTTGGTTCATGAAACATTATTTAGGGAATGGTATTAACTCATGGGTGCTTGTGTAGAAATACCATATGTGGTAACAAAGAGTAATAACTCTATATTTTGACACTAGCTATGACATTTGAGATGTTTCGTGATTTATTCAGTGGCAGATTAAGGCTCACCGGTGCCCTAAGCACTGTCAAATCTTGGTGCCCTCTTCTTTGTACATGTTGTACAAACGAAGCCATATTCTCAACTTTGTGGTTCCCCCTTTGGGCCTGGTGGCCTAAGCACATGCTTAGTCTGCTTAATGGTTAATACACCACTGGATTTACTCATCCTTTTATAAGTTTATACTAATGTTAAAAAGAACAACCAAATGTAGGTTAGTCTACTCTGTTGTGTTTCCCTGTAGCTACCTACCTACCACAACTTGTTTGAGCTGTGGTGCCAGAGAAGGCTCCTGCATAGTCCTTGGGCAACAAATGTGACTAACAAGCAAGGACTGGAGCCCATAACACCAGACGTGTTATTGGAAGGCAAAATCATGAAACTGCATCTCACTTACTTTGGCCATGTCATGTTGGAGAAATGGGGAAAGCAATTACTGGTATGTTTGGAAAAGTTAGTGGTAGAAGGAAACCAGGCTGTCAAAGAACATGGTGGCTGGACATCATCGAACCTGACACCAGCCAGAGCATAGAAAAACTCAAAGAAGTAGTCTCAAAGGTGCTTTTTCAAGAGGCAACTGGACTTTCTGAATTTTCTTTGAAGACGTTTCGCTTCTCATCCAAGAAGCTTCTTCATCCAAGAGTTGAAGAAGCTTCTTGGATGAGAAGAGAAGCTTCTTCAAAGAAAAACCAGAAAGTCCAGCTGCCTCTTGAAAAAGCACCTTTGGGACAACCATGACCTGGATGACTGAGAATCTCCACAGACATCAAAGAAGTCATTCAAGTTGGGGAAATGTGCACTACTTGCCCATAGAATCACCAAGAGTCGGATATGACTGAATGGATAACAGCATCATCAAAATTAGAGCAGGAATTTCAGAGTTAAGGCATTTCTAGAAATAATCCAGAAGAAACGTATTCCTGTGTAGTTAAACTTTCTGCCTCTGCTAAAGGATATTTTGACATTGTACCTATTATATGTTCTATGTTTCAGTACAGGATTGCAAATAACTATTTATAGTGCATTCATGGATTTGACAGTGGTTTGTCTATAAAAAAGATGTTGAGATGCTAGGAAAAGTGCAGAGAAGAGCAACAAGGATGATTGGGGGATTGGAGACTAAAACATATGAAGAATGGTTACAGGAACTGGGCATGACTAGTCTAGTGAAGAGAAAGACCAAGGGAGACATGATAGCAGTCTTCCAATATTTGAGGGGCTGCCCCAGAGACGAAGGGGTCAAGCTATTTTCCAAGACACCCAAAGGCCAGACAAGGAATAATGGATGGAAATTGATCAAAGACAGATTCAACCTGGAAATAAGGAGAAATTTTCTGACAGGGAGAACAATCAACCAATGGAACAGAAGTTGCCTTCGGAAGTTGTGGGAGCTTCATCACTGGAGGCTTTCAAGAAGAGATTGGATTGCCATTTGTCAAAATGGTGTAGGGTCTCCTGCTTGGGCATGGGGTTGGACTAGATGACCTACAAGGTCTCTTCCAACTCTGTTAATTTGTAAATCTGTAAATCTCTTAATAATCACATACATTTTCTCCATGATATCTCTAGCTTGGTCCCTCAGCTCTTCCAATGAGGTTCTCATTGCTATTGTAACTGAGTTCATCTACCATGCTGCTGGTCTTCCTCTTCTCTTTCTTTCTATTTTTCCAACGTTACAGCTTTTTCCAGAGAGCCAAAATTTCACAAAATATATCCAAATTAGGATAAATTGAGCCTGGTCATTTGTGCCTCAAGTGTCTGTAACATACAGCAAAATAAAAATAAAATAAAAATTCATATCCAGCCTTTGGTTAGAAAGAGCTACACGTACTCTGCACACCATACAAAAAGTGGCCCAGACTGTCACATTAGGAATTCTACTTCACACATCCTATGCTAGATCAACTGTGCTGTAGGTTTGATGGCTTGGTTTTAATACCTCCCATTTTCAAGAGCAAGAGGGAAGAAATGGTTTTCAGGGTGAATTGTGAGACTGTGAACCATTCAGCGCTTCAGGTTTTGAGGACCAAAATGCCCCTCGGAGCATACCCAAATGCCCAGGCTGTTATCTGTCTGCAGCCCCTGAAATCAAATCTGTCCACAACTTAGGTTGTTCAGACTTTCCTTGCCATCCAGATACACTGTTAGTTAAGGAGTCTTCATAGCTGCTTCTGATCTCCTGATGGTTTATGCAGATGCTGGCAACGTGCCATTTTATCGTTGCCAAGGGCTTGATGTATAATGGGAAATGACTTTTTTCTTACTGAGAAACTGGCTCATTAGCATGAGGAAATGATCAAATTGCAGAGAGGCAAAGAGTCGGTTTAGTAGTCATGGGCATAGAAAAAGATATCCGATGCGTCTGAGGAAGTGAGGTTAACGTCTCCCAGCGGTGAAGAGAGGAGTTAAAAATGGAAGGAAGAAACTGCTCCTGCCGTCTCCCACATGCCTGCAAGGCCTTCCAGCTGCCTTGAAACAAGCCATGGAATGCTATTAAACTGCACGCTGAGGAGAGCTAATAATCTGTTGCTACATTAAACATTATTATTTCCTGTATCTCACCAGTGATTTTTATGAGTATGCTACTGAGCCCACCTACAAGTAAGCGGCGGCTTGCTGAAATATGAGCCATTTCAGCTGCAAAGAAAAGGTACCCAGACTACCCAGACAATCCTATTTAGCTTCAACTCAACGTGACTGAAGCCGGCTGCATCCGGGCCCTGCAGGTATGTCTACGTGCCCTTAGCTTTGAAGATGGTCACAACTTGTAGGCTGTTTGTGGGTCGCCCTCCATGGCTAGCTTCTGGTGTCATTGGTGGCAACACATATGGATAGAGTTTGAGTCCAAAATGATTCTTCTTGTTGCATCACCGAAGGAACCAACGAAATCCCAAAAGTGCTTTTCCAAAAAGCAATAGGACTTTCTTGTTTTTTCCCTTGAAAATGTTTCGCTTCTCATCCAAGATGCTCTTCAGTTCTAAAGAAGATTCTTGGATGAGAAGCTAAATGTTTTCAAAGAAAAAAAAACCTCAAGAAAGTCCAGTTGCCTTTTGGAAAAGCACCTTTGGGACAACCCTTACCTGGATGATTGAGAATCTCCATAGACACGAAACCAAGGAAATTCACAAGGACGCCCCCCCTCAAAAACCACAGTGAAAATACTTGCACAAATAGCCACATCATTGCTCCAAAGTAAGACAGTCCTACTGTTTTGCTTGAAGGCATGGCGAGATGTTGGGTAGCCTCTGCCTTCTCTAACCATGTAGGTGGAACTTCTCCTTTGCTCATAATAGGTCAATTCTGGAGATACATTGCAGTCAGGGAAGCAGTTAGGGAAGATTGGATAATATTCAGAAATTGATGGAGGGAAGCCAAGTTTCACAGTATATATGTTACCAGCAAAACGTGAAAAGCTGGCATTGTACAGAATGCCTAGGAAATCAACCAGTGGAACAGCTTGCCTTTGGAAGTTGTGGGAGCTTCATCCCTTGAGACTTTCAAGAAGAGGAAATTGACTGCCATCTGTCAGAAATGGTGTTGGGTCTCCTGCTTGGGCATGGGGTTGGACTGGATGACCTAAAAGGTCCCTTCCAACTCTGTTAATCTGCTTCTATGAATGCATCCCATTTTTATGCATCACATGTTATATAAGATGTCTGGGATATTTTAATATGTGTGCAGGTCATACTCAACTTCTGATCACAATTGAGCCCAACATTTCTGTTGCTGATAGAGACAGATGTGAAGTGAATTTTGCCCTGTTTTGCAACCTTTCTTGCCACAGTCATTAAGTGAATCACTATAGTTTTTAAGGTAGTAACATGGTTAAGTGAATCTGGCTTCCCCGTTGAATTTGTTTGACAGAAGATTGCAAAAGGTGATCATATGATCCTGCAACCATCCTAAATAGGAGCCAGTTGCCAAACATTTGAATTTTGATCTCATGACCAAGGGAATATTGCAACGGTTGTAAATGTGAAAAATGGTCCTAAGTCACCTTTTTCAGTGTCGTCGTATCTTTGAATGGTCAAAATGAACCGCTATATGTCGAAGACTATATGTAAATTATGCCAAATGACAAGAACTATTTAGGCAAATTATGGGGAAAAAAAATCATGAAATGGGTTAAGATTAGGGTTAGAGTTTATTGAAAAGACGTATATGAAGAAGAAAGAAGAAAATGCAAAATAAAGTTCAGGATGTTATTAGTGTTAAAAGTAAGAGGAAAAGACCGGTGCTGACCTACTTGTTGTAACAAGGAAGACTACAATGGCATTTTAGTGGGAATATTTTATATTTTGCCAGTTTGCCTTGTGACATTGCATAGAACGCCTAGGAAATGTGTGAAATATTAGGTGTTTCATACTTTTGACTTCCCATTTTTGACATTCTATAGATTTTCTAAGCATGAGGATGGAGGTTCATTTTTCAAGCTTGTGGGTTGGTTTCTGAACATTTTATTACCAGGCTAGGTAAACATCTTCAGTGGAATTTAGGGGATGTCAGTGTTGGTATTCTTCTCCTTATAAGAGCTTCATAAAATTCCTAATTTTACATGTTTATGGTAGCATACATATTGTATTTTTCAGCTCTGAAGACCAGACTTCTGTTATTCCCTTTTAGGGGTGACAGGTGTTCTGACCAAGGCTTCCTGAGACCATAATTAAGCACATGCTTAGTTCAAAAAACTCTTGTTTTATTTCAACGCTGGGAATTATATTCATTTCCAGCCTGTAATGAGTCCCAAACAATCCCTCGAGATAAGCACCCACCTTTCTCTCCTTTGAATTGCTGCCAACAACTAAAGTGCCAAATTAATTGTAAAAAACCAACCAAAGTACAAAGTCCACAAAGAGTTTCAAGGTTTAATCCAAACAGAGTGAACGACTTTGCTTCCTGCAAAGGTTTCTCTACCTTTGCATTTCCGGTATACCTTAGGAGAGGGGCAGTCACCTCCAAGCCTTAGTCCATAGTCACTCCTTTTGTCTTAGCGGCTCTTGCCTTCTAGCAGCTCTGCCCATACGTGCACTGGGACCAGGGTCCCCTTGTTCCTCTGCCTTGCTGCTGCCAGCACCCCACTCCCAGATGGTCCTGGCCCCATCTCTGCATTAGACGCAGGACCCTCGTCTGAGTCCTCTGCAGACTCCCGGACTGGTCCCCGTTCTTTCCCACTGTCCAATTCTGCTGCTGTCTGCACAGGCTGCTGGCGAACCACAACAACACGTGATTCCCCTCAGATCCAGGCTTCTGCTTTATACTACAGGTAGTCCTCAACTTATGACCAAAATTGAGCCCAGAATTGCAATCATGAGTAGTGCCAGTTGTTAAAGCTGGTCATCGGGTAACTAGGCCCAATTTTACAACCTTTTTTTTTGGTGGTCATTAAGCAAACACAGCTGTTGTACATTGCACAAGATTTATTGAATTGAAACATCGCAGAGTTGCAAAGTAAACCAGTTTCTGGCAAAAATAAAACGTGTATCACAATCGCATGATTGTAAATATGGTCCTGGTTGCTGAGCACTCAAAATGTGATCTTGTGACTGTGGGCGAGGAGGCACTCATTGGAACTTCGAATCTGGATTATAAATACCTTTGTTTTGGGTAGGCTGCAAACTTCAAATGGTTGCTAAGCAACTGGTATATGTCAAGGACTACCTGGAGTTTAATCAACGGTAACCTCACTAAAAGCTCAAAAGAGAGAAATTGACAATTTGGGCACATTCCTCTTTGCTTGCCAGTTGGCTTGCCAATTTTGGTCAAGCTAGGCCCATTTGAATAATTTCTCCAGATGTACTATCACAGTGAGGATGTCTTTTCCAATGTCATGCTGCCTGAATATATTAGAGATTAAACTTTCAGCATTGGTGCCTATGTTGGCTGGGACTTCTGGAAGCTGGAGTCCCAAGGAAAGGTTCAAAGGAAACAGGAATTATCCTCTTTTAACTTTGCTTACAAAAGTTTCAAACTTTCACAGTTCAAGGTCTGTAAAAAATAATATAGTCCAGAACCCTCATTCAGAATATTCACTCTGACCTTCTGCCTATTTGTTTCTTATGGACCCCTGACTCTCCGTCTCAGTCACAATTCAAGTTCCGTTGCAAGGAAATATACTCTCATGCATGCAGAATATATTTATTTTTCCTTGACATTAAAGCATCTAGTTTGTAGACCTGGGACTTTGTTTCAAGCATTTGATGCATCTAGATTGCCCTACATTTTTATGAGAAGGGGCATGATGGCTCAGCAGTTAAAGACTCTGATCTTGTCAGTTGGAGAGCTGGCAGTCTGGGTTCAAGACCCAAGCTCCACACAATGGGGTGAGCTCCTGTTATTTGTCTCAGTGTTGTGGTTAGCCAGCAGCAGGTGTGGACAGCTGAGGAGAGCGAGGACTCAGATGAGGGGCCAGGGCCATTAGGGAGTGGACTGCTGCCTTCAGAGATTGTGGGGGCTGGCAGCAGTGATGGGGAGGTTCCCAAGGAGCCTGTGCCAAGTGCGTATGCGTGCAGGATTGCTTGCAGGAAAGAGCAGCTGCAAACAGCATGGGCGACTTGGGAGTAAGGCTGCAATGTAATGTAATGGCCCCTCTTTCAAGAAGATAAAAACGTTTTGAAACTCAGCCTTGTGGACATTACAGGATCTTAATTTGGTATTTGAAGACTCTTGTGTTGTAAAATACTTCTTATCTGTGATTCTTGGCAGTCTCATATAGTTTTAGCAATGTTTGTGCTTTTCAAAATTAGTTTGCAGCAGCCTTTTAACCGAGGATTCGTAAGACTCATTAAAAGGTTTCTGTTCCCTTTGGTTATTGTTTGTCTTATTGGAAAAGGGTTTGGATCAAAACACTCAGCTCCTGCCCACTTATCAGTTCAAAAGCATGCAAATGCAAGCAGATTAATAGGTACCACTTCAGTGGGAAGGTAACAGTGTTTTGTGTGCCTTTGGTGTATAGGCGTGCTGGCCACATGACCATGGAAATTGTCTTGAGACAGCTCTGGCTCCCTCAAACAAGAAGTGGAGATGAGCACCATGCCCTAGAGCTGGACATGACTGGACAGAGAATCCTTTTTACACTTCTTTGTGCATAGTGGATGGTTATTTGGATGGCTAACCATACCAGGATGATGCATGGTTTAAATAAATCTGTAGCTCTCAGTGGTCTGGAGACTAAAACATATGAAGAATAATTGTAAGAACTGGGTATGGCTAGTCTAGAGAAAAGAAGGACTGGGGGTGACATGATAGCAATATTCCAGCATTTGAGGGGCTGACACAAAGAAGGAGTATATTAATTATGTTTGCTGCCTTATTTTCCAAAGCACCAGAAGGCAGGACAAGAAACAATGGATGGAAACTATTCAAGGAGAGAAGCAATTAAGGAGAAACTTCCTATCAGTGAGAACAAATAACCAGTGGAACAGCTTGCCTTCGGAAGTTGTAGGTGCTTCATCGCTGGAGGTTTTTAAGAAAAGACTGGACAACCACTTCTCTGAAATGGTTTAGGGCAGTGGTGTCAAACTCAAGGCCCACGGGCTTGATCTGGCCAGTGGGGTACTTAGATATGGCCTGTAGGGCCACCCTGAAAACAGCAAAGGACTGGCTCACAGTGCCTCTGCCAGCAAATAGAGCTTGCAAGAGCCGTGTGTGGCCCTCCCGAGCTCCGTTTTTACTGGCAGAGGGTTGCAGGAGGCTGTCCCAGGCAAAAACGGAGATTGGCAGAGTGCTTGAGCCACTATAGGCATCCCCGACACACTGTGGCGGATTAAGGGTCACTGGTGCCCTAAGCACTGACAAATCTTGGTGCCCCCTCCTTTGTACATACTGTACAAATGAAGCCATATTCTTAACTTTGTGATGCCCCCTTTGGGCCTGGTGCCCTAAGCACGTGCTTAGTCTGCTTAATGGTTAATACACCACTGCTGACACGAGTGATGCCAAGCCGGACACGGCCAATCTGGCCACGCCCCCCCCGAGGTCAAACTCTGATGTGGCCCTCAATGAATTTAAGTTTGACACCCCTGGTATAGGGTCTCCTGCTTGAGCAAGGGATTGGACTAGAAGACCTTCAAGGTCCCTTCGAGTTCTATTCTGAATGAATGAATCTTTTCATAAAGTTCCCCCTTAACAGTTTGCTCCTTTCCTGCTTGTGCTCAAGGTTAGCGTTGCCTTCCTTCCCTGATCACCCCTTTCACTCAGTTACATTTAAAGAGACTTCATTTTGTTCACTTGAAAATCCTTTATTTTTTTTTCCACATGAAAGCAACTGCTGAGATTGGAGCAATGGGTTAACAATGGGTTAACTAGTCTGTATGCTCACTACCAGGAGCTGAACTGGGGGAGAAAGGCTTAAAGATGGAGTCACCTAAAAATGTGTGTGGATAGATAGATAGATAGATAGATAGATAGATAGATAGATAGATAGATAGATAGATAGATAGATAGATAGATAGATATATGGTATTCAGCTTTGCTCGGGTATTTTCCCATGTCATTATAGTTGTGCTTTTAAAGTTGTAGCTACGTTTCGGCAGAATCTCATCTGCCATCATCAGGCTTCTGTATTTTACACACACACACACACACACACACACACACACACACACACAGAGGTACTGCAGACAAAATCAGTAAGATACTACACAGACATCACATCAAGACTGCCTTCAAAACAGACAGAAAAATAGCAGCCGTCCTTAGAAATCCCAAAGATAAAACTGACCTGGAAAACCAAGGCATATACGAAGTCCCCTGCGCATCATGCCTGGCCACATACATTGGACAGACCAATAGAAGAATAAGTACCCGCCTGGATGAACACAAAAATGCAGTCAAAAAGCTGGAACACACTTTCTCACTAGTCCAACACATGGAAACCACAGGTCATAGCATCGACTTCAATGGCACCAAAACCCTAGCCACTATAGAAAACCCCAGCCACAGAATCATCAGAGAAGCCATAGAGATTGAAAAAAGACCAGAAAACATGAATAGAAGAGATGATTCCACCAGACTGTCAATCATTTGGAAGCCTGCACTCACAAACAAAAACATCTCCACACCACTAGCCAGACAAGCACCTGGGCACAAACAGATCCCCCCTGATACCTCCAGCTCAAACACACTCCAACCAGGCACCCAGATGAAACCTAGCTTCCTTACAAATGATAGCCGTCCATTTACCCAAAGCCAAGCTGCACTAAAGGCCTCCAATAAAGGAATACAATGTTGCCAGCCAATCAAGATACAAAAAGAGCCCCAAAACAGACAAAAGATATTAGAAACACCAATCAAGCAGAACACAGCAAACTCCAAGACCAATAAACACAGACCAAGACTCCCAACCAATCAGGATGAAGAAAACACTATTCTGGCACAGCAATAGGCTGCCCCAAATTTAAATCTGAAACCACTATAAAAGTTTGACTCACAGATGAACACTATACAGAAGCCTGATGATGGCAGATGAGATTCTGCCGAAACGTTGCTACAACTTTAAAAGCACAACTACAATGACGTGGGAAAATACCCGAACAAAGCTGAATACCACACATGTAAGTACCCACGAAAACTTAAGAAAACATACACACACACACACACACACACACACACACACACACACGGATGTCATCTGACCAAGAACCGCCAGGACATGGTAGAGTTCTCTCTCTTCAAAATGCTGCGGGCGCCATATTTTAATAACCATCCCTGGCTTGCATTTAATACTTGTACTATCCTCTTAGCAGCAGGCTTGCAAAACAGCATGCCTGTCTCTTGACTGCTATGTCGTCTTTTTATGCTGCTACTTCTGTAAAACTCTTATCACATCAAAATTTGCCTCGTGAGGCTGAAGTAACCCCTTTCTCTTGCAAAAATAATAATAAAACACAGTGGGATGCATAGTCTTGTTACGAGGAGCACCTCCCTCCACGCCTTAATCATTTACCATAAAGAATATGATAATCTGAAACAGATTAGAAAACTTGGAATTGGGGAAGGGGTAGGCGAAAAGGAAATTAGCCCAAATAGGCAGAGGAAGGAGTTTGGAATTAGGTACATTGCAGTTATTTATACAAAATAATAGAGGTGTGATATAAATAAATGAAATAAAAAATACAGATTGTCCTCGAATTATGACCATTCATTCGGTGATCGCTAAAAGTTACAATAACACTGGAAAAAGCCGGATTCACTTAACAACTGCAATGATTCAGCCAACAATTGCAGCAAAAAAGATCATACAGTGGTATCTTGGTACTCATTGTTAATTGGAAAGCACAATGAGTACCAAAAATATTGAGTACCAAATATTTTTTTCCCCATAAGGAATAATGTAGTGTGTCACAAGGCAGCTGATACTGACAAGTTCTATCTTATGCCTTGAATATCAAACAAATGAGTACTGAGACAAAATTTTCGCCTCAAAATGCATCGAGTACCAAATTCGATGAGTTTCAAAGGGGTTGAATACCAAGGTACCACTGTAACTCACTTAATAACCACCTTTTGTAAATTGTCCAGTTGGCGAATCCAGAAAAAGAAACTCCTGGGACATTATTTTACAAAGAATAGAAACTTTACTGAATAAATCCACATTGGCACAGAAGAAGAAAAACCAGCTCTGGGCTTCCCACTCAAAATAATGCATAGTTCATTCTCCCTTTTCCCCACGTGCCACCCATAGCTCATTACATCCACCAATCACTTCTGTTCGTTTTGTTGTGGGAATTGGCCACCCACGCTGGGACATCGGTTCGGGTTGTCCTTGAGGAAGGGAGCAATGTCTCATGGGAACCAATGATGCTTGGATGCCATTCCCCCCCCCACCCTTGTATTCCAATCCACCATTCCACCACCACCCTGAACAAAGTGGAATACAGGTGAAAGTTCGAGTCAGTCTTGGCACCTTTGTGGTCATAAGTCAAATATTACCTGTAAATAAAATGCAGGTAGTCCTCAACTTATGATCACAAGAGAGCCCCAAATTTATGTTGTTAAGTGAGAAATTTGTTAATTGAGTTTTGCCCCATTTTACAATTGTTCTTGCCACAATTTCTTAAGTGAATCACCGAAGTTGTTAAATTAGTAACCCGGTTGTTAAGTGAATCTGGCTTCCCCATTGTCTTTGCTTGTCAGAAGGTTGCAAAAGGTAATCAGGTGATCCTGGGACAGTGCAACATAAATATGAACCAGCTGTCAAGCATCCAAATGTAAATCACATGACCATGGGGATGCCGCTACATTATAAGGGTGAAAAATGGTCATGTCACTTTTTTTCAATTCAAATGGTCACTAAACAAACTGTTGTATGTTGAGAACTGCCTTTAAAGAGCCTCGGTGGTGCAGTGGCTAGAGTGCAGTACTGCAGGCTACTTCTGCTGACAGCCAGCTGCCTGCAATCTGGCAGAGTGAATCTCACCAGGCTCAAGGTTGGCTCAACCTGCCATCCTTCCGAGGTGGGTTAAAATGAGGACCCAGATTGTTGGGGGCAACATGCTGACTCTGTAAACTGTTTAGAGAGGGCTGTAAAGCACTATAAAGCAGTATATAAGTCTAAGTGCTATTTATAAGAAGGAAACACACACAATATTTTGGGGGTGTGGGGGGAGGAAAAGTCAGGGAATCTAAGCTCTGTGGGACCTTTTGCGCAATTTTCTAGCTATTTGACAGATTCAGATTTGCTGAATTTATTAAAAATTGGATTGTATAAAAAGCATAAGATCTAGTTGACTTTCTATTTCTCTCTCTCTTTCTCTCTCTCTGCCCTAAAGAGCCTCTAACTGTCCTAAGGGCTTCAGAAGTCTTTCGTGCCTTCACCACAGTACGTGTAAAAATTAATTGCCTCAGCAAGCAGCTTCAGTGCTTCTAACACAAGGGTGTCAACACACTTCATCTTTCTGAATGGTAGATTTTAGGCTCGACTGATGCTAGATGAGGCCATTGCCATCAACATGATTTGTGAAGCTCATTAGAAGCTAGACCTAATTGACTTCCCTTTGCTTTATAGTAATATTAAAAAATAACAATGATAATTTTTCTTGATGTCTTTCAGGATGGAAACTCCACCACTGGAGTTTGGAGTCTGGATTTAAAAGCAAGAACAAAGTATAAATGTAGGTCTACACATATTCTGTCAGGAGTGCAGTGGCTCAGGGGCTAAGACGCTGAACTTATCAATCAGAAAGGCTGGCAGTTCAGTGGTTTGAATTCTTAGCACCACGTAATGGAGTGAGTTCCCATTACTTGTGCCAGCTTCTGCTAACCTAGCAGTTCGAAAGCATGTAAAAATGCAAGTAGAAAAATAGGGGCCACTTTGGTAGGAAGGTAACAGTGTTCCATGCGCCTTCGGTGTTTAGTCATGCCGGCCACATGACCACGGAGACGTCTTCGTACAGCACTGGTTCTTCAACTTTGTAACGGAGATGAGCACCGCCCTCTAGAGCCGGTAACAACTAGCTTGTATGTGCGAGGGGAACCTTTACCTTTACCTATACATATTATGTTCCGATAGGATGCGGGTGTGGAGATATCAAGAAGAGTGTTTGCAGGATTTGGGTTTGGCTAGTCTAGAGAAAAGAGGACATGATAGCAATATTCCAGTATTTGAGAGACTGCCACAAAGAGGAGGGGGTCAATTTATTTTCCAAAGCACCAGAAGGCGAGACAAGAAACAATGGATGGAAACTAATTAAGGAGAAACTTCCCAACAATGAAGACAATAGCCATTGGAACAGCTTGACTTTAGAAGTTGTGGATGCTTCATTACTGGAGGTTTTAAAGAAGAGACTGGACAGCCACTTGTCTGAAATGGTGTAGTGTCTTCTGCTTGAGCCAAGGGATTGGACTAAAAGACCTCTTCCCTTCCAGTTCTATTATGATTCTGATTCTGACTACTGGCTGATAAAGCAAAACATTAAAGAGTCTTACCTTGTTAATACTATGTTTTCAACTGGGATCTCTCAGGGCTGCTTTTGGTAAGAATGTAAAAGTAATCCGCTAAAACAGACTCTGTCTTTGTACGAAGAGCAATATGGATAGAATTTACTAGTATCCATCTCTGCCCTGGTTACTAGAGAGGGGTCCTTGGTGCTCTCTGAGTTTGCTTGTTTTCTTCCAGAGATTTCACTACCCAAACTAGGTAACATCATCAGTGCTAGTCACAGTACTTGAGTAATGAAACAGCCCTGTTATTGTGATGATCCAGGGCACGGCACCAAGGCAACACAGCCTGAGAATAAGAATGGCTTCCTTTATTAGTTCCAACTTTGCCACCAATGACCCAGTTACCTTCCAGTCTGGAGAAAAACTTCCCCACAAACCTGCACCAGCCTTTGGCTGCAGATATTCCAGTCCAAACGTTGTAAACTGAAAACTTTAAATTATAAATCCAAAAGGCAAAATAAAGCAATAAGTCTGGCAGAGCAAGATAAGGAGTTCCAGAAATGAAGTAACAAGGCAGTAAATCAGACCAGTTGGGAGGATGCCAGGAACTCAAATAACAGCAGGCAACACAAGAAACACAACACACTCAATATTTGTTCCCGACAACTTCATCCCCAGGTGTGCCTTGTGAAGGGAATCAGGGCCCTTTCCTCCCCTGCAAACCATGCAACCCACCTTGCTCTCTTCTCCGTTCTTCCCTGCGTGCCCTAGGATGAAGAGGGGGTGGGCCTTGGTCTTCCTCTGAACCCCCTCTCCCCTGTTCTACCTCTCCCCTGCTCTGCCCATCCTGACTTTGCCCTTCCCCAGTTTCCTCCACAGCCAACGGAGCCACTCACTCACTCCCTGTCAGCTATTTGTCTTCCTCCTCAGATTCAGACTCCGATGGGGGCATAACAATTATAGGACATGCTTACATACTTCCCAAGGTGCACCACAGGAAGGGGAACTGGTTTTGCACCAGAGAGAAAGATGAGACAACATCTTCCTGCAACATTTACCCAAGGTCTGCTCCCTTCCTGGAGCTGCCTTGCAAATAGGCAATGCAACTGGGAAGGTTCAGGAATCTGCCTGCCTGCAAAGAACACCAGCTTTTCTCCCCACCAAAGTGGTACCTATCTATCTACTTGCACAGAACATGCTTTTAAACTGTTAGGTGGACAGAAGTTGAAGCAAGTAACAAAAGCACACCCTGCTACGCAGTCCTTGGGCTCGAACCCCTGGAGCTGAGACTGTCTCCAGTGTTATTGATTCACTGAGCCACCATACCTCTTCTCTCTTGGTGAAAATCTGAAAAATAACAAGAAGAGCATTTCTTTCGAGGTTTGCATGGCCCAAACCATCCAATTCTCCACAAAGGCTCTTTTTTTTTAAAAAAAACCAGACTTTTCTACGATGCCCGGAAACAGGTTAATAGTGAGTCTGCTGGTATTTTACGGTTTTCTTCTAAAAAGTTTTGTATTCCCCAGGAAGAAGTCTATTATTTTTGCTTTTATTCTGCTGTTATATTGTGCTTTTAACTCTCTTTGTATGTTGCCCTGTGTCGGGTGATGATTAGGTGGCCTTCCAAATCCAATAAATAAAATAAATAAAGAAAAACTATTTGCTCAGGGACAATGGACCTGAAAAAAAGAGGCGTAAATTTCTGGATGTGGCATGAAAAAAAGGAAAGCTACATTAAAAAAAGTAATTATTACTATTCCTCATTTCACAAGAGCAGTGCTTAGTTCCGTGGGAGTGCCAAGAATGATAAACAAAAAGGGATCTGGTAGGAAAAGTTCTATTCAAAGTTCTTCCAGATAATTTGAAATTACTTCCAAATGGTTGATTGTGAAATTTGGCAATATTGTTCTGGAAAAGTCATGGTACTATTATTTAATAACAATGGGAAGGCAGTTAAAAAACTTTGGATGAGCACATATGGTCTGTTAGAGGAAAAATTATACTGGGAGGTTCTACTCAGAACCTCCCATTACATTAAAACTCTACCCATTTTTGGTCTTAGGCTTCCTCCCAAATTATCTCTTGATGAGAAAAAAACCATTGTGGGGCAGTGCAGTATTTCAAGCAAACTCTGCCCACAGCCTGGAGTTTGATTCTGATGGAACTCAAGGTCGACTCATTCTTCTGAAGTCAGTAAAATGAGCACCCAAATTGTTAGGGACAATATGCTGACATTGTAAAGCGCCCAGAGAGTGCTATAAAGCACTATGAAGTGGTCTAAGAGCTATTGCTATTGCAATCGTATTGTCCTCAGCTCTGATTTGAATTGTCGTCCATTTAGATTCTTCCAATGATTACATTTCATGGGAGGATACACAAGAGTGGGATTCAAAAATCCCAACAACTGGCTCTCTGCCTGGTTGCTGGGTGGCCGTGGCCATGGTGGAACTTCCCGGAGGGCTGTTTTTTGCCTTCCCCAGAGTCCGGAGGCTTCCCTCAGGCTTCTGGGAGGGCGAAAATGGCCTGTCCTGGGCTCCAGATGCCCTCTGGAAGCCAGAAACAGGCCTGTTTTTGGACTTATGGAACTTCTGGGAGACCCGTTTTTCACCCTCCCAGAGCCTCTGCGTGGACTCTGCACTTACCTGCATCCAAAACAAGCCACATAGAGACTCCTGGGAGAGGTGGGCAGGGTTGGGGGGGGCAGTTGGTCGGTTCAACTACTGGTTCAGTGAACCAGATGTAAATTTAACATCTGGTTCGCCTGAATCAGCCCAAACCAGCCAAATCCCACTCCTGAGGATACAGGGTATTACAGCAGCATGTAGTTTCTAGGTAGTCTTTAAAAAACATCTATATTTTATGGAATTGTTGCATGGTTCTCTGTGGTTTATCTCTGATTAACTCGAAATCAACCATGCCTTGTTGAAAAACAATATATTTTAATGCAAAATTTCTGGGCTCCTGATCATTTTATTTAAGAATTAAATTAAAACAATGGAAAGCCTTCCAGGCTGATTTGAATGTATCTCCCTGTTGCTAATCTCTCCAAGTACTTGATGTTCGTTTTTATATTTGATCCTTTGAAAATGGACACCCCCTTCTGCAATGCTTCATTTGAGGTTCAGCACAATTGTCCTTGCTTCAGTAAGTTTCATATTAAATTACAACTATTAGCATTTGTTCCTCACCCTAAAGGGAACCGATAAAAATCACCTAACATAATGAAGTTGCCTTCAATAGCAGAGAGACTTCATTTATGGGAATACATCTAATATAGTTAAAATGCACATTGAACTCGCTGCTTCTGGAATGGGGTGTCCCAAAGCCCAAATTGCTATTCCTAATCTATTAAATGAACTTGTGCAGCAGCAACAGAATTTGTGCTATATTTTAAAAAAGGCTTGTCGGCATTCATGAAAGCCACGGGAAACGTGCAAAGGCAATGTTAACCAAAGTCCATTTTTACACCTGTGTCCGCATCCATGCCCCCCCGCTTCCTAATCTCTATTTTTGTCTAATCAATAAAGCAAGGCAGGGAGCTTCTTTTTTCTGCCTGGGGCTGCATTTTTCTTCCCCGTTTCTTAAAGTGCAGCCTCCGAGGCTTGCAGAAAAAATGCTGGTGATCTATGGGTGTCATCAGAAAAAGTAAGGCTGAAGTGGTAGCTTTTTTCCTTTTTGGAAGATTTGTGTGCAATTTTTTAAAACTTAAAGAAAAGGTTCATGTTATTAACAGGTCCATCCCTATATTTAAAAGCTCCTCATCCTCCTGTCTGTGGAGAGTCTCAGTTATCCAGGTCACAGTTTGTTGTGGCCCGCCAGCAGCCAGCAGAGCTCGTGGCAGACTCAGACAGTGAGGAGGTTGGGGAGGAACATGGGCTAGTCCTGTAGTCTGGGGAAGGCTCTGATGAGTGCTCTGTGTAGGAGGCAGTGTAGGGCAGGGCCGTCCAACAGTTATCAGATGCCTTGAGAGTTGGAGATCAGTGGGGCAGAAGAACAGCTGGAGCCTGTTCCTGATGTGTGCATGCACAGAGCTGCCAGGAGAAGGGAACAGTTAAGGAACAAGGGTCAACTCGGGAGTAAAAGCACAGGCGGACGATGAATGTCCCCTCCCGTGGGAATAAAGAGGAGTGAAAGGGGAGTGGTGTTTGCAGGAAACAATTAGTTCATTTAATTAGGGTGAAGATTTGTTCCTGACTCCTTGCCAAATATTTTCTGGTACAGTGCTGCATTTAGAAGATATCTGTCCTGGCAACTCTCCAAGCCTGATAAAGGTCTGTGGTTGTATATCGCTCTTGAAAGACTGTTTTCTGGGACTTTGCTGGATGGGAATGATAGGGATTCACATAAGCCTAATAAAAAGGGGTTTTGTCGGAATGAGGAGTCTGCTTTGTGATTTTTGTAAAGCCTAGGTCAGAACACAGTTGTTTCAAAGGTGCTTTTTCAAAAGGCAACTGAACTGTTTTTTTTTTCCCTTTGAGGAAGAAGAATAAAATGTTTCATTTTTCAACCCAGAAACTTCATCAGTTGGGGTGGAGGGGATGGAAGGATAGATACTAACAGAGGAGATTGCATGGTGGGGGGATGGAACTATCCTTCTGATAGGATGATGGGTGGGGGATGTAAGGATTGTATTTCTTTACAGACATCTGGTCATTAGTATTCTCCCTGAGAGCTCTTGAGGCCACTTGGGGGTTTATCCAGAGGTGACATTCACCAGATTCCGACCAGTTCTGGAGAACTGGTAGCAAAAATTTTGAGTAGTTCGGAGAACCGGCAAATGCCACCCCTGACTGGAGATTTTACAGTATCCTTCCCCTGCCACGCCCACCAAGCTACGTCCACAGAACTGGTAGTAAATTATTTTGATTCCCATCACTAGGTTTATCTGTGCCTTCAGGGCCATCTGATCAGGGTGCAGTTGGTTGTGGAATCTTCTTGGGACTGTTGCAAGGGCTGCATTATATTGTAGAAAGTCAGCACCCACCCCTCTCCTAGAAGAATGAAATATTCTAGGAAATATTGAAAAGGCAGAATATTATATTTTCCTGGATGAGAAAAGGAGAAACATGTTTTTAAAGACAAAGCAGCTTCCTGCAGCTCCCTGCCCCTTCAGCTCCAGGGTGATGGGATGAAGACATGGCCCTCAGGACATGATAGGATTAGCCCTCTACCCATCTCACCACATGGCACCTGGGAAGTCTGACAACCAATCAGGATACATTTCTTGCCACAGGAACAGGAAGCAAGTTCAAAGCCCAGCAGAGGTTATAAATCTCCCTCCCTCCCTCACTCATGTGCATTTTTTTGCCCAGGACCTCAAATCATGTAGTCCTGCTGTCTACCGCTAAACCATTTTTCCAAGCAATCTTCATGTTTCCAGTGTCTTTCTTCCCACTTGGAACTGAACCCAGATGGACATTTCTTCCAGACTGGAAATAGGCGGTATCTTATCCGTCCCCTCCCCCTCTATTGAAAGGGGGCTGCTCAACGTTAACCTAATTGGCCTCTTTGCCCCTCTTTCAAACCAATGATCCTCTCTATCCAAAAGGTGGACCAACACAATATACACGTGCCCTTTAAAACAAAGGATGCACTAAGGCAGAAGTTTGTCCACCCCAAGGATAAAACACCCCGACACAAACCGAGCAAGGTGATATGTGCAGTACAATGCAGTGAGACATGCAGATCTGTGCATGGGTGAAACAAAACAACCATTTCACAAGCTCATGGTGCAATATAGCAGATCAGGGCAAGTTTCAGCAATCCATCTGCCTTTGAAAAAAGGCCACTCTTTTGAAGACAGCAAACTCCACATTTTGGATAGACGTGATCATTGGTTTCAAAGAGAATATCCAGTCTCAACTGTCACTACCTATCTTTCCATCCCCCCTCCTCCCCCTCCCGCCATCACAACTGATGAAGTTTCTTGGATGAGAAACCAAATGCTTTGTTCTTCATCCTCAAGAAAAACACAGCCTAGTTGCCTTTTGAAAAAGTACCTTTGAGCTCCTCCTCCTCCTCTGCCTCTCTTTCTTCTGTGACATTACAGATGCCCCAGCAAGCTGTGGCAAAGGCCTGGGGATTTTGAAGAAGCTATAGAACGAGGTAGGAGTGTATCATGTTTGCAAGTGTCAACAGTCTTCCTGGCATTCAGGCACAAAGATTTACTGTGATATCATTGGGATGGCAGTTTTATTTCTGGTCCAAAATATGTGATTTATGGGAATGACCTAGGTTGTTGCAGTTCTATTTTGTTGCAATTAGTAAATATTTTAATTATGATCATTCCTTTTTTAGAGAGATTTTGCAACACAGGAGATAAACAGAGGGGGGTCAAGAATCAGAAGATCACTTCTGATATGAACTAAGAAGATTTTCAGCCGATTTGCTTAGCTCACTTATAATGCCCAAGGGAAAGTGAACTAGCAAAAAGGAAAAAGAAGAAAGAAAGAAAGAAAAACCATTGGTTTTTATATTTCGTTTTTTTATCTGCAAAGAACAAAACTTTTATGCACTTTCCCCCTTTGGAATGTATATATATATTTTCTCCAGCATCCACTTAACTAGATAAAAATCAATTTTGTGGCATTCTCATTCCATTGGATGGAAAGCAAATGGTTTTTGATGTTCTTCTTCAAAAGAAAGGAAAAAAGAGAATGGAGGTGAAATGCTTATGGATGGAGGGGCAGATTCTTGTGAGAGATTTAAAGGCTGCCTGCGCCTGTGTTTCATCAATCAATCCTACAGTTGTTTGCATTGTATAGTCATCTTGCCAGTCATCTGTAACCTCCCTGGCTTCTCACATTTCCATTTAATCCCAATAGGAGACATCAGGAGGAAATGTTTACCTAGAGACTTTTTGAGATCAAATGCCAGGCCAAATAGCTATTGTTTGAGAAACTTCAAAAATTCAGAATAATACTTTAGATTTACACCAAATCTTGTTTAAGACCTCCACCTCTCTTCAGTTTGAGCTAAAATGAAGTATTTTGAGGGTATCAGCTTCTCTCTCTTTCTCTCTTTCACTCATCTCTCTCTCCTCTTTCTTCTCTCTCTCTCTCTCTGTCTCTCTCTCTCTCTCTCGTCTCTCTCCCTCTCTTTCTCTCATCTCTCTTTCTCATTTCTCTCTCTTGTCTCTTTCTCTCTCTCATCTCTCTCTCTTGTCTCTCTCTCTCTCATTTCTCTCTCATTTCTCTCTCATCTCTCTCTCACTTCCCTCTCTTCCCCTCCTTCTCCCCCCTCTCTCATCAAGCCAATTTTGAAGTTACATTATCTTAGTTACCTAAACAATAGAAATATTCCTATAAGAGCTGAATTCCCTCAGGTTTCTATATTATAGGAAGAACAATAAAAAGGTAAAGGTTTCCTCTGCCTAGTCATGTCCAATTCTAGGAGGTGATGCTCACCTCTGTTTCTTGCCTGAGGAAGCCAGCATTGTCTGAAGACATTGTCTGTAGTCATGTGGCCAGCATGGCTATATGCCAAAGGCACACAGAATGCTCTTACTTTCGCACAAAAGTGGTACCTATTTTTTAAATTTTTTTATTGGTTTTAAAAAACAAACATAAACAAACAAAACATAAAAACATCAAGCTGTCTTTCATAGGTGTACATACAGTGTGCCGGTTGATTTACAGATTGTTTTGTGCTTCCATTTCATAGTCTTCCATTACAATTACATTACATATAATCTCATATTATCAATCAAAAACTAAATACCTAAGTATCATTATTAATCAATCATTTGACTATACTTTTATTCATTCATGTTTTACAAGATAACCATAATTTACTTAATTTATTGTATAACAGTTCATATTATCATCCCAAATCTATCCTAAAATCATTTTGTACTTATAATAAAAAAGTACATCTTTATATATTTATTATTTTCTAGAAATCTACATATTTCATTACTGTACCTTGTTATTTAACCATTGATAAGAAAAGATCCCAAATTTTATGTTAGATCTGGGAGGGTGGTTCAAGAACGGAGGCAAGACTCAGATCCTAACAACAACAGCTCTTTATTAGTGACTTCAGTTCTGAGCAAAGCATCCCAGCCGCAGCAGCCCCTTATATAGGGCTAGCTGCGGCTAGGCAGCCAATGAAGGCGATTTGAGTTTGCTGCTCTTGGCTGGGCCAATCGCGGCAGCCCGTTTACTAGCCAATTGCATCAGTCTGTGGCGACCAATTACGATCGGTTATTTGCGGGCCAATCACAGTTGCAGGCTTTTGAGCCTGCTAGTCCGGAACACCCCTCCCCTCTCAGTTCCGTTTAAGGGGTGGAGTTATATAGTCTTGTAGGTAGGCAGGTCTTCGTACCTGTCTACCCGACTTACGCAATTCCAATTGTCCATGTTCAAATTCGGGTTCAGATGGACTGTTAGCTGGATCTAGCTGGAACGGTGAACCGGTGCCATGGTTGGGACTCTCCTCTGATGCCCCTGGGGTGCTTGAGTCCTCAGCTTCATTGCTACCGCTATGGCTCCCCGGGCTCGCTGAACCTGCTTGTCTGCTGTTTCTTGGTGGTGTTAGTCTGCCCAGGTTCAACTACAGCTGGTGGGTATTGCACTCCATGGTGTGGTGATCTCGGGGTTAGTTCTGAATGAACAGGTGTTGGTTTTATTTCCGGGATCATGGCTTCCCCTCCCCCCCTGGTGTCGAGGCTGGGGTCAGGGATGGAAGTTGTGGTCAGTCTGGAGCGTAGCTGGTCAATATGGCATTTCCACGCTCTGCCATCAGTGGTCAGTAGACGGTAGGAGCGGGGACCCGTGACTTGAGTTATTTGAGCAGGAATCCAGAGGGGATCCCCAGAAAATTTTTTTGCAAATACAAGGTCTCCTACCTTAAAGGCACGATGCTTGCTGCTGGAACCCAGGGCCTTTTCCGGGGTGTAGGCAGGGTGCAAGCGGTCTAGAGGCGACCTGAGTTTCCTGGCCATCAGGAGTTCAGCTGGGCTCCTGTTAGTCGTGCTGTTAGGTGTGATGTGTTGAAGAAGCAGCATTCTAGTGACTTTATCGTGGATATTACCTTGTTCCATTTTCTGTAGGGTTTTCTTTGTGAACTGAACCATTCGTTCAGCCCTACCATTTGCCGCTGGATGAGACAGCGATGTGAGTGCGTGTCGGATGCCCCATTCAGCTAGGTATTGTTCAAAGGGTAAGGCAGTAAATTGGAGCCCATTGTCAGAAACCAGGACATCAGGAAGGCCGTGTGTGGCAAAGAGTCTGTTCAATTTCTTGATGACTGCCTCTGTAGTGGTTGTTTTCATTTTATTGACCTCGAGCCAGTTAGAATACACATCCACAGTTATTAGGAAAGTGTGGCCTCTAGTAGGTCCCGCAAAGTCAATATGAATGCGTGACCAAGGACCCCTGGGTGTTTCCCATTCTGCTGGTGGAGCTTTTGGTGGGGCTGAGTGGTTTTCCTGGCATCTGTTACAAGAGGCGACCCAGGATTCAATTTGTTTGTCCATACCCGGCCACCAGGCGTAACTTCTTGCCAGCGCTTTCATACGCACAATGCCCGGGTGTCCATCGTGTAGCATTTGTAGGACTTTTTTTTGTAGTTTAGTTGGTATGACGACTCGGTCTCCCCATAAAACACACCCTCTTTGTGAGAAAAGTTCTGTCTGTCTGTTTTTGAATGGCTTAAAGGTTTCCTTGGGTTTGTATTCTGGCCATCCCCTCTCCACCCAACCAAGAACTCATGCCAAACAAGAGTCTCTTTTGGTTTCAAAGGAGATGTCCTGGGCCGTTAGTGGAGGTGAGGGAATTGTCTCAATTTGTAGTACTGGGAGTGTGGGAGCTGGGTCTTCCTGTGGCTCGGGTAGTGGCGAGCGGCTCAAGGCATCAGCATGAGGAATAGATTTCCCTGGGCGATATTTTAGTTGATAGTCGTAGGCAGCTAGGAATTCCGACCATCGTGTCATTCTGGGGGAGAGAATGTGTGGGGTAGGTTTGTTGCCCGCCAGAATGCCAAGTAGTGGCTTATGATCCGTGATAATAGAAAATGGTCTCCCATATACATATTCATGAAACCTTTTAATCGCAGAGACAATAGCAAGGGCTTCCTTATCTAAGTGGCTATAGTTTCTTTCTGGTTTTGACAGAGTTCTTGAAAAAAAATGCAATTGGTGCCTCTGAGCCGTTTGGTAGGACATGGCTCAGGATGGCCCCCACCCCAAATGGTGAGGCATCACAAGTAACAGTCAAGGGGAGTGTCTCGTTATATTGAATTAGCACTGCATCAGAGGTAATGAGGCCTTTTACTTGCTGGAAGGCATGTTCCTCCCGACGTCCCCAAATCCAGGAGGCCCTTTTATCGAGTAGTCTATGAAGGGGCTCAGCAACAGTCTCCTTCTGGGGTAGGAAGATGTTATAAAAATTAATAAGTCCCAGGAAGGCTTGGAGGTCAGTTTTGTTTTTGGGTCTTGGAGCGTTTTTGATAGCTGCCAATTTCTTTTCTGTAGGGTGGATTCCTTGTTTGCCAAGAAGGTAGCCAAGAAACTCCACCCTTTCTGTGCATAGCTTGCACTTTTCCTTCTTAACCTTGAGGCCAGCATCTTTGAACCTCTGTAGGACTGTTCTGAGGCATTTCTCTAATCGACTTTTTGTTGGGGCTGCTATTAATACATCATCAAAATAGGGCACGACCCCTTTTATACCTTGTAATAGTCTCTCCATAAGGCTTTGAAAAATGCCTGGGGCTACGCTTACTCCAAACTGGAGCCTGTTGCATTTGAATGCACCACAATGTGTGACTATAGTTTGGGCTTCTGCAGTTTTGGAATCAACTGGCAGCTGTTGATACGCTTGGGCCAGATCTAATTTTGTGAATATTCTGCCACCCCCAGTGAATGCAGGAGATGTGTGAACGACTGGTACCGGATAGGCGCTCTGCTGCAGTGCGTGATTGAGGGTGGCCTTGTAGTCACCACAGATTCTCAAGGACCTGTCAGGCTTTATGGGGGTGACAATTGGTGTCTCCCATCGGGCGTGGTCAATGGGTTCTAACACGCCTTGTGCAATTAATTTGTCCAGTTGCTCATCAATTTTGGGTTTGAGAGCGAAGGGAACTCGGCGTGGCTTTAGGTGAATGGGCGCAATGTCAGGGCGAAGATTAAACGAAATAGGGGACCCCTTGTACTTGCCTAAGTTTTCGCTGAACACTTCTCAGAAATCGTGGACGAGGGCTGCCTCCCAGTCATCGTCTTCAGTATGATGGATGCCAGCCATTCCGATTCCTAATGGCGCGAACCACTGAAGGCCCAATAGACTTGGCCGGTCTCTGTCTACAATGGTGAGTGGTAGAATTGCATTATGTCCCTTGAAAGAGACCTGGAAATGGCAGGTACCTGCGACTGGAATCCGGTTGCCTTGATAATCTTTCAGTATGAGTCTCTGACTGCTGAGGTCTTGGCGTCGGATGTTGGGAATCAGTTGCTTGAGCGTTTTCCAGGATACCATGGATAGTGAGGACCCAGAGTCGACTTCCATGATGCAAGGTTTATTTTCGATGGTGACCTTTACACGGATTTTTTTAGCATCTAGCGATGAAGCGTGGCCGATGGTGATGGTTTGATGAGCCTCTTCTCATCGGGGTGTGCCATTAAACCTTTGGGGTCTGCTGTACTGGTTCCACTGGTTGCTAGGGCGGTCCCTCTGCGTGGTGGAGTTGCCATCATTCCTTTTCGGGCTGCCCCCTCTCCGTCTGGGGCTGGAATTTCTTTTGTTTCTGCATACTTTCGCAATATGCCCTCGTTTTTCGCAAAAACAACACATGTCGTCTAAGAATCTGCATTCGGATCGAGGATGGTTTCCCCTGCATCTGGCGCATTGGTAGTTGGGTTTACGACCCTGCTGGTCCCGTTGCTCACGTTCTGACCGGAGCCTGTGGACTTCTTCCTTCTCGCTGTCTGAGGATGACTCGACATCTTCATGATGGGTGGTCGATGTGTACTTGTCTGAAGGTTTCCCAGCTTCGTTGGTGGGTTGGCGGTTGGTTCCGCTGGTTCGGCGCATTTGTGCTGCTGATTTACGAGTGGCTTCAGCTGCGGTGGCATCTGCTACGGAATCTGCAAGCGAGATGTCTCCCTTGGCCATGATCTTGCTCTGGAAAGTTGGATCTCTAAGGCCAAGGACGATTCGGTCTCTCATGGCTTCTTCGAGATTGGCAAAGCCACATAAACTGCCCAGGTTCCTCAGGTCTGCCACAAAATCCCCAACACTCTCACCTTCACGCTGGTCCCTCTGATAGAACTCATGTCTGCGAATGAGAGTTGGTACTGCTGGGGCGTAATGGTTGCGCAGGATGGGAGCAAGGGTGTCCCAATCCATCGTTTTAACTTCAGCTGGTTTCGCTAATGCTTTAGCCATCTTAAAAATGGCTGGTCCACAATGGGTTAGAAAAATGGCTCGTTTCTTGCTGGGCGTGGCATCTTTTAGATTGTTGGACTCTAGGAACATTTGAAACCTGTCCATATATGAGTCCCAGTCCTCGCTAGCTGGATCAAATGGGGCGGGTGGTATAGCGCTGCTGGCCATGTCGCCGTCGTTGCGCTCTGTCAGCCACATGCTCCTTCTGCTAGTTCAAAATCAGTAGACTTCATTGCCTCCGCATCCCATCCTCGTCGCCAGTGTTAGATCTGGGAGGATGGTTCAAGAACGGAGGCAAGACTCAGATAACAACAACAGCTCTTTATTAGTGACTTCAGATCTGAGCAAAGCATCCCAGCCGCAGCAGCCCCTTATATAGGGCTGGCTGCGGCTAGGCAGCCAATGAAGGCGATTTGAGTTTGCCGCTCTTGGCTGGGCCAATCGTGGCAGCCCGTTTACTAGCCAATCGCATCAGTCTGCGGCGACCAATCACGATCGGTTATTCGCGGGCCAATCAGAGTTGCGGGCTTTCGAGCCTGCTAGTCCGGAACATTTTATAAAATTGTTTATCCTCTTGTTCTCTAATTTCAAATGTCAATCTACTCATTTCAGCACATTCCAATATTTTCTTAATTATTTCCTCCTGTGATGGTATCTTCCCATTTTTCCAGTTTTTAGCAAATACAATCCTAGCTGCTGATAATACATTTACAATCAGGTATTTCAAGTCTTTGCTATATATTTCACGTAAAATTCCCAATAAAAATATCTCTGGTTTCAAGTCTATATGTTTTTTCATCATTTTCTCCAACCACATGTGGATTTTAGTCCAGTATTTTTTGGCATCCGCACAAGTCCACCACATATGGTAATATGAGCCAGGTGTCTGATGACATTTCCAATATTTTTCAGATTTATTCTTGAACATTCTTGCTATTCTTGTCGGGGGGAAATGCCACCTGTAAAACACCTTATACAAATTTTCTTTATATGCTGTTGACATTGTCATTTTATAATTTTGAGACCACAATTTTTGCCATTTCTCTAAATCAATCCATATCCAAAATTCTTCCCCCAAGCAATCATAGTTTCTTTAACTTGTTCTTCTTCTAGTTTAATTTCTAATAAATATCCATGCAATTTTTTAATCACCTTTTAATCAGTACCTGTCAAAATCTTATCTAAGTCAGTCGATTTATCATAGAAACCTTCTGTTTTAGAATCTTTATCATACCTTGAATGTATTTGTGCATAGGAAAACCAATTCATCTTCATACCTTGTTCCTCTAGTTTTTGCATAGATTTAAGTTCACCCTTTTCATTCAGTATTTCACCATATGTAACTGTTTGTTCCTTTTTAAAAGTGGTACCTATTAATCTACTTGCATTTGCATGCTTTCAAACTGCTAAGTGGGCAGGAGGTGGGGTAAGGAATAGGAGCTCACCCTATTGCACAGAACTTGGATCTCAAACCTGGGCTATCAGGTCCCCAGCTGACAAGATCAGCATCTTTAACTACTGAGCCATCCCCAAACCTTAGAGAAATACTCCTCTTCTGCCCATCAGACATGTGATAAATTGTCAGAAGTGCCACTTCACATCCTGTGCTTCATGATTTGTCCAATGCCAGTCTGCAATGGACCTTGGGGGGAAGGTAGATACTTGGGGGGAAAGTGAAACTAATGGAATGAAGGATGCCTCTCAGAGTCGAGTCTTCAAGGCCATTCTCCTGGGAGAAGAATGCAGCTGCAAGAGTGACTGTTTCAAAAACATCTATTTTAAAATTGATTGGACAACGGAGGAAACCAGCAATAGGAAATGTCTGGGAGGGAAAAGTTATACCAAGGGATTTGGCGCATGAACCTCAATTCTGGTTTTGCTTTACTGCATATCACTTGACTTTTAGTAAACTATATGTTTCTCAAGAAATGGAATCAAGGATTGTTTTGTTTAAAGGCTCAAGTTGCGGCAGGATTCACATAAATTCAGATATAGTTTGAAGTTGGAGATCTGTCTAACCCAGAAGTAAAAAAAAGAGGGGCTGCAGCTTCACTTATGAATAAGAATAATCAAGTGACAATTTCTTTCAGGAAAGGAGAATATCAGAATAGCTAGACACAAGAACAGGTTTTTCCTGAACACCTTCGCTCTGCTAAACAAATAATTCTCTCAACACTGTCCAACTATTTACAAGTCTGCACTACTATTACTATTAATCTTCTCATCACTCCTTATCACCCATCCCCTCCCACTTGTGACTGTATGACTGTAACGTTGTCGCTTGTATCCTTACGATTTATATTGACTGTTTCCTAGTAGGATTTGATTGCTGATTGTACCTTATGACTGTTATTAAAAGTTGTACCTGATGATTCTTGACTCTTGACGAATGTATCTTTTCTTTTATGTACACTGAGAGTATTTGCCCCAGGACAAATTCCTTGTGTGTCCAATCACACTTGGCCAATAAAGTATTCTATTCTATTCTATTCTATTCTATTCTATTCTATTCTATTCCATTCCATTCCACTCCACTCCACTCCACTCTACTTTACTCTATATTTGTAACTCAGGGTTGAAATGAGGGGTCCTTGGTGCTCTCTAGCAGTAGCACTGATGATGTTGTCTAGTTTGGGTAATGAAACATCTACAAGAAAACGAACAAGCTCAGAAAACACCAAGGATTCCTCTGTGACTTTCAGCTAAGGTAGTGCTTTTGAAACCTGGGTAAATTACTCAGAATAGAATAAAAGTGGTTTTTCTTTGAGTAATAAAATAACAGCCCATTATCCATCCCAACAGGGCCTTTTAATTTGACTTAAAGATTGCCACATGTACTAAAACATATTTGAAAACCTCTCAAACTATTTCTATTAAGACAAAACAGCCCTTGAATTACAGTGACTAATTCATTTGTTTGAAGTTGTGCAGTACAATAGCCAATCCGCATTTAAAAGGCATGGGAATTTAACACCCATGCTTCTCACACCCATAAAAGACAAGACAAAAACCATATGCCTAACGAGGGAGATCTTTTCTGATCATAAAAGAGATAAATATAAATAAGCAAAATATTTCCTCCAAGTTCCTCTGTTCATAAAATCGTATGTCACACTCGCATTTCCTTCACAAAGGTCTCAAATTCCTATAAAAAACATATCGCTGATGTGTCAATCAGTTGCTGGCTGTCCCCAGCATTACATGTATTGTTTTTGGAAATAAAGAGAGAAACCTCCTTTCTAGAAGCTGCTCTTGCATTTTGATTGCTTGCGCTCTTTTCTGGGCTCGAAAGAAAAGGGACTCGGGGACATTCTCCCAACAATGCAGTGCTGAAGGAAGGAACTTTTACGACGAAGGAAGGGACTTTTACTTTTACCTTAAAGTTCTTTAAGACTTTCTGGTAAGTGGTTTTGGGTAATGAAGGGAAAAAAAACTGGGAAGCTGTGAATTAAGACATTAAAACAGTGTCCCCTAACCTTTCCTGCTTTGCAGATTGGTGGGGGGTTTGGAGGAAGCTCCCTTTGCACGAATGGTGGGCACACACACACACCCGCACCGCTTGCACAAATGGAGCTGCACATGTGCATTTGCTTGCTGCTTGCACAAATGGAGTTGCATCTGTACATGTGTTTACCCTCCACTTCTGTGGCCTAGTTCCAGTATTGAGCTGTGGCCTGGGGGTTTGCGAGTCCTGCATTAAAAGATACAATCATAGAGGCATAAGGTTGGAAGGGACCTTGGGGGTCTTCTACTCTAATCCAGAGGAGAAAAGAACATGATCTGTGTTCTCCTATCCTATCCCCGCCTTCTATCACCCACTACCCACCTCCTTACCACCATTTTCACTTCTTCCTTAAGAGGAAAAGACAGAATGTCTCCCGCAGCCAAGGAAACGTCTTAGCCAAGTAATCGAAAGCAAAACAATAGACAGTGATTGCTTTTTCCATTTTGCCAGCTCTTTAGGAAGACAGAAACTCTTGTCAGTCATAAACAGAGACAAAGTGCTCAAACCGTGCTCAGTGGAGGCTGCTGGGTTTCTCCTTTTGCCAACGACTGGTGAGCAATTGCTTTGATAAAGTTTGCAAATGACACAGCCAAACCACTTTAAGGAAGAGACATCATCGAAAAGACGCTCTCTCTCTCTCTCTCTCATTCTTCAGAGCAATGAAGGTAAATAAATACATTAAATAGCTTTTCCCGCCAGCCACCACCTGCCAACCACAATTTCGCCAGATATTGTCTAGTTTGTAAATGTCACTAAATGATATTTTTTGCCCCCATAGGCCTAGGTTAATTTGGTTTGCCGCAACTGCCTTTATGACTGTCTCCCACCTGAGAAATAGAGAGTGCCTCACAGTTTATAAAAGGAGGCCTTAATCCGACAGTGATTTGAAAGATGCTGCCCATGGTTTTTATACTAGTAATAGCAATCCCTTCTGCCTGCTCTGACCACTTAAAATAAGTGTATGTGGGACAGCATTCCTCTGGCCCTTCCCATTGTAACAAGAATCCTCAACAGCTGGGCCGTGGACCGCTACTGGGCCCTGGCCCATTGGCAGGGGTGGGATTCAATTTTTTTAACAACCGGTTCTGTGGGCGTGGCTTAGTTGGTGGGCATGGCTTGATGGTAATGTGACTGGCTGGGCGTGGGCAACTCAATATCACTCACGTCGAGGCACGCATCTCCTCGCCTGGCCTCTCGTGACTGTGGGGATGCTACAATAGTCATAAGTGTGAAAAATGGTTATAAGTCACTTTTTTTCAGTGCCATTGTAACTTTGAATGGTCATTCCACACAAGCAAAGTATCAGCAAAGGAGGGGAAAAAAACTCCAGAGAAGTTCCTGAGACAGGAAGTCTAGTCCTGCCAAGAATGTAAAAATGGTTAACAGAGAGGCAGTTTCTGTAAGCAACCCCAGAATGTTTCCTTCCTGCCTTCCTTACAGGATTAGGCCAGTAATTTCTTCTAACAACCAGTTCTCTGAACTGCTTAGAATGTTAACAACTGGTTCTAGCGAATAGGTGTGAACCTGTAGAATCCCCCCCCACCCCGCCCATTGGGGACTGAGCCACCAAAGCAGCCGGTGAGTGCATGAAGCTTCATTTGATTTCGGTTGTGCATGTAAACCCGCTTCCCCACTGAAACCACTAAAGTAAGGGTGTCAAACTTGATTTCATTGAAGGCTGCATCGAGTTTGTGTTTGACCTTGGGGGGCCAGGGTGGGTGTGCTCAAAGTGGGTGTGGCCAGCTTGACATCACTCATGTCAGGGGTGCCTGTGGTGGCCCGAGAACTCTGCCAAGCAAACATGGGCTCCCGAGCTCTGTTTTTGGCTGGGACGGCCTCTTGCAACTCTCTGCCAGTGAAAATGGAGCTTGGGAGGAGCCCTCCTGAACTCCATTTTCACTGGCAGAGGCACTATGGGCTGGTCCTTTGCTGTTTTCAGGGTGGCCCCACAGGCCAGATCTAAACACCCCTAGGGCTGGATTCAGCCTGCAGGCCTTGAGTTTGACACCCCTGTGTCAAACCAAAAAGGTTGGGGACCATCCGTTACAGAACAGCACCTTCTCTTGCAGTTTCTGATCCCCGCAGAGAGAAAGAAGTTTCTGTAGTGTTTTAATTCCTCTATGATTAAATATCAGTTACATTCCCTTGGGGAAGAGATATACATGCAGCTTTTCAATTAAACCCACACTGATACAAGTAGGCCATAGTAATATACGGATTCTGAAAAGGATAACTAACAAAGGGCAGCTAAGAGTGAGAACAGAGTTATTGTGATGACCTGGAGTGTACACAAATGTAACAAAATCCAAAACGTAAATAAATGTCCTTTAATGCCTCCAACTTGGCCCCACTGTTCAATAATTCTCAGTTGGAGTTAAAACTTATTCAAAAATAGTCTTCAGAAGAGAGCAATACAGTCAGAACTTAATGGGCAGATAGAGGTGAAATAAACAAACAAACAAAAACAACTACAATGAAGGAAATTCCACAACAGATCAGGATAAGTAATTACCAACTGCAAGGAGATAACAAGTCACAGTCTGTTGGAAGGACGCCAACCAAGATAACTTCAGCCCCAAATAAAATATGCTTTGCTTCTGGCAATGCTGGATTTAACCGTCTCTCTTATATACTATCCTCCCCAGCTGCAACCAATGAGGAGGATCATGGCTGCTTCCTCTCTTGTAAGCCAAGTTGTTTCCTTCTTCATTCCTCCCTGTGTGTCCTAGGATGAAGAGGGGATGGGCCTGGTTCTTCCTCTGACTGCCCAGATGGCCGCTGCCCAGCCTCCTCCACAACCTCCGGAGCCACACCTCCACTCCCTGTCCGCTGTTCCTCCTCTCCCTCAGAGTCTGACTCTACCAAGGGCATGACAGCTATATTCTTTTTACCTTATCTGAGAACATTTAAAGTTGGGACCATCCAGAGTCAAACATGAGGGGGGAAAACATTCAAAATGTTGACAATCAACTCCCCCTTGACGTAAACCTGATTCAGAAGTTTCCTGGCAAGATTATGTTTAATAGATTTTTATCCCACTTTTATCAGTTTTTATAAATAACTCAAGATGTTGAACATACATAGCACTCCTTTTCTTCTTTTAATTCTTGTGAGGTGGGTTGGACTAAGAGGGAGTAAGGGAGTACCAAGGACACACGTATAATATATAAATACAGTATAATATCATAATTATTTTGGCCATTCTTTAACTGCAAGAGGTTTGCATTTGATTATGGCTTGGCAGAACACCTGGAGAAAGAACTGTAACCAATAAAATCTTAGATGATCAACAACATAGGTTCTTTTCATTATATCCAATTTTGTGAACGTGTACAAGCCATCAACAGCACAGGTGTCTCTACACAACACTCACAAGCACTTATCACATACTACCCACAATATTACAATACTAGAAACAGTACCCTGGAGAGTAATGCCACAAACTGGACCCTGGACCCAAAGTAAGTCCACTGCCACTTCTGCTGCTGAGGTTTACAAACTGTCTCCCAATTCTGTATCTTGTTCTAGCGCCTGCTTTCTTGCTAGATGGTATATTTTCCTTCCAGTACTGAGCATATGAAATTCTTGTTGCTGTTAATATATGTAATATAAGATATTTTATCTTTCTATTATAGATTTTTTATTATTCCTAAGAGGAATAATTCCGGGACAAAATCAGTTTTGTTTTTAGTTAACTCTTCTAACCACGTTTGAATAATTTTCCAGTATTATTTCGCTTTGGGGCATGTCCACCAAGAATGAAAGAAGGTACCTTGCTATTGTCCATGCTTCCAACAATTTGGTTTTAAGTTTGGGTAAATCTTAGTCAGCCTTGAAGGTGCCAAATGCCAATGATAGAACATTTTATGCTGGTTTTCCTTATATGCCGCCAATTTTGTTATTTTATAATTCATGTTCCATTCTTCCAGATCAGTAGTATTTCCAACGTTCCCACCCCATGCAATCATCGTTCCTTTCACAATTTCTTTCGCTCTTTCAAATTCTAATAAATGTTTATATAACTTTGATAATAATTTCTAGTCTGGGCTAATCAAGATTTTATCTAGTTTTTGTATTGCATTATCTATTCCAAATTTCTCACTGTCTTTTTTATATCTTCTGAATTTGTCCACCAATCCAGTTTTATTCCCTGCTATTCCAATTTCTGCCTGCTCTTTAAGTTCCTCTCTCTCTCTTATCTGTCTATATCCATCCATCCATCCATCCATCCATCCATCCATCCATCCATCCATCCATCCATCCATCCATCCATCTATCATATCTATCTATCATCTGTCTATCTATCAATCTATCTATCTATCTATCTATCTATCTATCTATCTATCTATCTATC
>NW_020769341.1:8520601-8623420 GCF_900518735.1 Pseudonaja textilis
ATCTATCTATCTATCTATCTATCTATCTATCTATCTATCTATCTATCCATCTTATCTCTCTCCTTACCGTCCTACCTACATTCCTACCCTATCTCTACCTACATCTACCTACCTACCTTATCTCTCTCTTCTTACCTTTCTCTCTCTCTCTCTATCTATCTATCTATCTATCTATCTATCTGGATGTTGTCTCTGATGGCGAACTGCCCAGCCATAATTGCTTCATTGCTCTTTTGGATGTCTATTGTCCCATAAAAACGGTATACCATTTTGGATTTTTATTGCAAATTATCTTGTAAATATCGTTATTAAAAAAAACATTTAGTTATTGACCATTTGGCAAGACAGCCAGGCTTGGGGTCCCTTAATTTTTTTTTTTGTACAAGTAATTCATGATGATGCACCCAGATGAAAGGGGCTACGTTATTAGGACCAGAAGTGCTTATGATTCCCAGCATTCACCCAACTGGAAACTGAAGGCAAGATTGAAACAATGGAACACTTTCTTTGCAGGGTCAATAAATAATCAAAAGGAAGCAATGGCTTTTATTGGAGGTCATGAAAGATCCAGAGGGAAAGGAAAGTGTTGTAGAGCGATGGTAATGAGAGGCTTAGACCAGAGCATATAAGTAACAGTCTTTATTCTGGGGAATAAAGGGTTGTTGCGTCTGCCCAGCTAACAGGCAGACTGCAAGCGAACAACGGCTGGCTCTGCCCGACAGCCGGCTTTTATAGCCGACTGTCAAACGGAGCCAACCAATGGGAGCTGCTGGTGCTCCCGCTCAAACAGCGGACCTGGTTGGGAACTCCAACCAGTCCCAAAGACATAACACCCCTTCCCCCTGGCTGGGAACATGCATAGTCCTCGAGGTATGTCGGTGGCCTGCGCTGGCAACCGGAACGTCGTAGCTCAGGGGAACTGCCGGTGGGCATCAAGTCCATGGAGCAGGGCTCAGAGGTCGTCGGGGTATGAACTTGGCTTGGTGCAGGATCTTGGAACTGGCATGACTCCTCTCGTTCGGGCTGGCTCGGCAAACAGTCTTGGCCCGAATGACTGGTGACCCCACTGGGTGGTTGAGGCGGAGACTCAGGCTGGCAGTCCGGGTCTACCCTTGGTTCCCTCTGCTCTATGGGGAATGTCTGGTCCCTCAGGAAGTTTCCAACTGGACCCTGGTGGGGAACTTGAAGGCTGTCAGGTGGATTCGGCTCTGTGCTGGTCAGACCGCTCTGTCGCCTCCTCAATTGGTCCAGGTGCCTCCGCCACACGCGACCATCCTCCAATTGAACCCGGTAGGATCTTGGGCCCGTGACAGCCATGACCTGCCCTGGTACCCACAACGGATCCCCTGCGTAGTTTCTCGCAAACACTTGGTCCTGTAAAGCAAAGTCTCTAACCTGGCTGTCAGAACCCAATGGGGTGTCTGGGCAGTAGTGGGGGTGCAGCCTGTCTAAAGTAGTCCTCAGGCGTCTCCCCATTAAAAGTTCGGCCGGGGATTTATTCGTACTCGTGCAAGGTGTTGTATGCTGGCTGAGGAGGAAGCGAGACAACTTAGAGTGCCAGTCCTCTTGGCCGAACCTGGCCAGTGCCTCCTTAGCTGACCTGACTGCTCTCTCCGCCATCCCGTTGCTAGCAGGGTGAAAGGGGGCCGTGAGGATGTGTCTGATGCCCAAATTGGTGACGTACCTACTAAATTCACATGATGTGAACTGGGGCCCATTGTCGGAAACCAGCGTGTCAGGGAGCCCATGAGTCACAAAAAACCGGGTCAGGGCTTTAACAACTGCCTGGGTGGTGGTCGTGGGAAGTAAGGCCACATCTATCCATTTAGAATAGGAGTCCACGACCACCAAGAAAGTTTTGCCATGCACCGGCCCTGCCAGGTCGATGTGTAGACGTGACCATGGGGCATTGGCACATTCCCACTTGGTGGGTGTGGCGGCTGGCGGGGCTGCCCTGGACTCTTGACAGGGTTGGCAGGAGCTTACCCACTTGGCGATCTGGTCATCCATCCCGGGCCACCAGACGTAACTGCGAGCCAACGCCTTCATCCGCACGATGCCCGGATGGCCCTCGTGCAGCACCTTCAAGATGGGCATGCGAAGGGTGGTTGGGATGATGACTCTGGTACCCCACAACAGGCATCCTTGGAGTTTCGACAGTTCCTGCTGACGTGTTTTAAATGGGGTAAAATCAACTGAACACTTTGTTTCCGGCCACCCCCTCCCCACCCAGTCCAGAACCTGGGCGATTATTTTGTCCTTTTTGGAATGTGCCACGATGTCATCTGCAGTCACTGGCAGCTTGAGTTCGTTGACTTCAAAGATTGCGTGCACAGGAGCTGGGTCCTCGACTGGGGCTGGTAAGGGGCAGCGGCTGAGGGCATCTGCATGGCTCAAATTCTTACCGGGGCGATAGACTAATTTGTACGAGTAAGCCGCCAGGAATAAGGTCCATCTGGTCATCCTGGGTGACAGTACCTGTGGAGTTTGCTTGTCCCCCGATAAAAGTCCTAAAAGCGGTTTGTGATCAGTAATGAGTTCGAAATGGTGCCCGAAGAGAAATTCGTGGAATTTTTTAACTGCCGCCACTGCAGCCAGGGCCTCTTTGTCAATCTGGCTGTAGTTTCTTTCAGTCATTGAGAAAGTTCTCGAGAAAAAGGCAATTGGTGCCTCGGAGCCATTGGGAAGTCTGTGACTTAGGACAGCTCCAATCCCAAAAGGGGATGCGTCAGCGGCTAGTACCAAGGGGAGGCATTGGTCAAATTGGATTAAAACGGCCTCTGAGGTGAGTAGAGATTTGACCACTTTAAATGCATGAGTTTCTTTGGGCCCCCAGTGCCATGGTGTGTCCTTATCTAATAGTCTGTGCAAAGGTTCAGCGACTGATGCTTTGTGTGGGAGGAACGAAGCGTAGAAATTTAATAACCCCAGAAAGGCTTGTAGCTCAGTTTTGTTAGTAGGTGTGGGTGCCTCGTGGATGGCCTTTACTTTTGATTCCACTGGATGGATGCCTGAGGCGTCTAACCTGTATCCTAGAAAGTCCACCTGTCTAGTGGCGATGGTGCACTTCTCCCGTTTGAGTTTGAGGCCATGCTGTCTGAACTTTTCTAACACTGCTCTGACTCTCTGGATGAGTTGGGGCCTGTCCATAGCTGAGACCAAAATATCATCAAAATATGGGACTATGCCAGGGAGACCTTGGAGAATTCTTTCCATTAGTGATTGGAAAATACCTGGGGCTACACTAACGCCAAACTGGAGGCGTTTACACCTGAATGCTCCTCTGTGTGTTACTATGGTCTGTAAATCTGCTGTCTGGCTATCGACAGGGAACTGTTGGTATGCCTGTGACATGTCTAGCTTGGCGAAAATGGTGCCGGGTTCGAATGTGTGTAACAGGTGCTGAATGACTGGAACAGGATATGCGCTAACCTGAAGATAACGGTTGAGGGACGTCTTATAGTCTGCACAAATTCTCAGACTACCATCTTTTTTAAGTGGGGTGACTATGGGGGTCTCCCACTTGGCGAAATCTGTGGGTTCTATCACCCCTTGTTTGAGAAGCTTATCTAGTTCCGCGTCCAATTTGGGACGGATGGCGAAAGGTACTCTGCGAGGTTTTAGGCGGACGGGAACTGCCTGGGGGTCTACAGAGAAGGAGATGGGAGTGCCATTATAACAACCCAGCTCGCTGCTAAAAATGTCAGAATAGTCTGAGAACAATGTATCAACATCCGAAGTTGAGACAGCATGGATCCCTGTTACACTAAGGCCGAGAGAGGGGAACCAATCTAACCCCAAGAGACTAGGGAGGGCACCATTAACGACCACTAAAGGCAAATGGCCTCTGAAGGCTTGGAATTTAACAAGGAACTTGCCTTTCCCGAGGACAGGGATGTTCTTTCCTTGGTAGTCCCTCAGGGTGAGGTGGCACCTTTGTAGCTGCTTCCTTGTCAGTCTGGGCTGGATCTTCTTTAATGTCTCCAAGGAGATGATTGAGAGCGCTGACCCCGTGTCTACCTCCATGCGGCAAGGCTTACCTTCTAAGGAGACAGAAAGTGTAATTTTATTGGGGGTATGGAAAGTGTGGTTAGCGTGGTAGCACGTATAGCAGTCTTCTACTTGCCTTTGGAGGCCGGGAGATGAAGAAGACTTCTGAGGAAAAACGCGTGCTGCCTGGCAGACTCTTGCGAGGTGACCTTTCTTGTGGCAGTTTAGGCAGCTGGCGTTTCTGAACCTGCAAGATACCCGGGAGTGGGAACCTCCACAGGTTAGGCACAAAGGAATTTGTTTTGGGCCACTGTTGTTTCTCTGCCTCGCTCCTACCTGTGATTGTTTCATTGGCTTGAGACGATGGATGTCAGAAAATTCTGCGGGGTCATCTCCGCCCATTACCTCTTCTGAGTGGACGGTGGAAGTACCCGGCTTGGGTGTGGTGCCCTGGATCTCAGCTGCTGATTGGGCGGAGAGTTCAGCAGCTAGGGCTTCCTCTACGGCCTGGGAAAGATTTAAATCTTTCCTGGCCAGCAAACGTCTTTGGAGCCTTAGATCTCTTACCCCACAGACGAGTTGATCGAGCAGCATGTCGTCTAAATAGTTCTTAAATTCACATTGTAGAGCTGCTGTCCTCAGGGCGGCCATGTACTGGTTGATAGACTCCCCCTCAGCTTGCTTCCTCATCCTGAACGCGAAGCGTCTTGCAATCTGGGAAGGTTTTGGGGAGTAGTGGTTGGAGAGTGTTTCCTGTAATTCGTTCCACGGAACGTTTCTGATCTCACGTGGTGCAAAAAGTGCCGTGGCGGTATCGAAGACTGCAGCCCCACAATAGCTTAGGAAGTAGGATTTCTTCCTATGCTCTGCAGCATCAGCCAGACCGATGGCATCGAGGAAATGGTTGAAGCGGCTCTTGTAGGAGTCCCACTTTTCCTCATTGGGCTTGAATGGTGGGAATGCTGGATTGGCATTCATTTTGGGACCCTCAGTCTCTTTGGCAGACTGGACTATCTCTCTGGGTGGTCGTGGCCCTTGGGTATGTGCTTACTGTGAGCGCTGGTGGCTGTGGCTGCCCGCCCTAGATTCGCTCATTGATTTTCAGCCCTTGTGAAGGCAGTTTGTATTTTGCGCTCTCCGCGAGTGTTGGCGGCTGCGGCTAACAGCGCCGTAACTGACTTCAGCGATCTCAGCTCTGTGACAGCAGTTTGAATTTCACGCCCTCTGGGGAGTGTCGGCGACTGTGGCTACAGTGCCGTACTTCGCTTGGGTGACTGAATTCAAACGACAGCGGTTTGAATTTCGCGCTCTTCTGCGAGCGTGGGCGGCTGCGGCTTCAGCACCCGTGACTTTCAGCTTTAATCGCAGCGATCTGAACTCGGGCTCTCTGTGAGCGAGACGGCTGCGATTTCAGCGCTTGTGGTTCCGCTAGCGTGATTTTCAGCTCTTTTGGATATGAGTGCTTCTGGCTAGCCTGCAATCATCCCACCTTCGTCGCCAGTGTTGTAGAGCGATGGTAATGAGAGGCTTAGACCAGAGCATATAAGTAACAGTCTTTATTCTGGGGAATAAAGGGTTGTCGCGTCTGCCCAGCTAACAGGCAGACTGCAAGCGAACAACGGCTGGCTCTGTCCGACAGCCGGCTTTTATAGCCGACTGTCAAACGGAGCCAACCAATGGGAGCTGCTGGTGCTCCCGCTCAAACAGCGGACCTGGTTGGGAACTCCAACCAGTCCCAAAGACATAACAGAAAGGAAAGGAAACATGGCTGTTTTTTTTTTCCTAATTGCGTCAGTATAAAACCATATTGCTTCCCAGCCAATATGTTGATGCCCAACTAGTTTTGGAAATCATTACCCCTATTCCTTATTAGGATTCTTCATTCATGATCATATCATGTCCTCTAATTTATTCCCCCAAATGCGATGATGTGTATTCACTGCCCTTGTACTGTCAGAACCAAGTCACTTTTCATGCCCTATTGTGCATTAGCAAAGTTGGACCTTTAGTTCTCTGAAGCCTTTTTCATTTTGTTCTATAAATGCTTTGGATTTTACAGTGTTGGTAATTCATAGCCTTGTCATCATCACTTTCAAACTCACTCCATTCTCTTTGTTTTCAGGAAATGAAGTATCCAGCAAGTGGCATTTTCAGTAACAACGAGTGTTATTTCTAATAAGTATTTCCAGTGGTTTTTTTTTTATATGTCATTCCTAGACATATAAGAAATATTATTTTGTTTATGGCCAGGGCAATTTGTTCCCCAATTTTGCAGCCTGCATCATCTGTGCTTCTATTTTCTGGTCTTTCTTTTCCCCTGACCATCTGTTTGGTGTTTTTTCTTTCTTTCCATCTTCTCTTTCCCTTTTCCAAGATCCAATGACAGTCTTCCTTCCTTCCTTTAACGATTTTACAATGCGTGTCTCTTTCCTCTTACCTACCTACCTATTTAAATTTATAGGCCTCCCAAGTCCAAATCACTCTGGGCTGCTTGCATGATAAAGGTAATGAAAATGAAGATAAGATACAGGTTATTCTCACCTTACAACTGTTTGTTAGTGTCCATTTGAAATTACAACAGCAATGAAAAAGATGACTTATGTCTGTGTTTCATTCTTATGACCATTGCAGTATCCTCACAGTCACGTGATCAAAATTTAGACACTCAGAAACTGGCTCATACTTATGACGGTTGCAGTGACCTGGGGGAAAATGATCACTTTTTGTGACTTTCAGACTAATGGGGAAGGCAGATTCACTGTGTGACTAATTTAACAATGGCAGTGATTCACTTAATAACGGTGGCAAGAAAGGTCATGAAAGGGGGCAAATCTCACTTAACTTAACTCACTTAGCAACATAAATTGTGGGTTCAATTGCGGTCATAAGATGACTACCTGCAATGAAAATCGGGCTATATTTTGAACTTACATTTTAATGGTCCATACTTTTTGAAATTTCCACTGATATGCATGCAGAATTATATTTTTTTACTTACCTTCCTGAAGTCACCTGAGAATCTTCACTCAGAATTATGATATCATCTCATAGGGACTCAGGGTTAGGCTTCCGATGTCTTTGGTCTAGGGAGTTTCTAGTTTCCAGGAAAAAAAACCCATAAAATATTGCTAACATGTTTAGAACAATTCTGCCCATTGCCTTGGAGAATAAAAACAACATTGCCTAGGGCTTCACTTGGAGGCATACCACATTCAGAGACTGAAAACACTATACTTGGTAATTGACTGCCATTCCTCAGCACGTGAAGGTACAGTCAAGACAGTACCATCCTACTTTAATACCATGTTTCCCACAAAATAAGACCCTGTCTTCTATTTTTTTTTCCACCAAAAAAGGCACCAGGTCTTATTTTGGGGGGATGTCATCCATTGATTAACCTCACTTGCATGCGTCACCCCTGGCCTACTTTTCACTGTCAGAGGCCTTCAGGAACTTCTTTTGCAGTTGGCAAGGCTTTCCTGAAGGCCTCCGCAGCTGATAACAGAGCTCTGGATCGATCCAGAGCTTTGTTATTAGCTACAGAAGCCTTCAGGAAAGCCTTGTCACTCTTGCAGGCTGCAGAAGAAATGGGCCGGCAAGGCAGGTTTCGGAGTATACGAGGCCTGGCTACAACTGTCCAAAGGTAAGTAGTAAGGCAGCTCCACCCCACATCCCCACCCTAGCTTAATTTTTACTTGTGCACTCTGGTGTGGGTGGAATCTTAATTAGGGCTTATTTTGTGGGGTAGGGCTTATATTGGGTGCACTTGTAAAAATCAAGGTAGGTTACTTTCAGGGTAGATCGTATTTTGGGGGGGAAAGGGTATTTGTTTTCATATCAGGTGTTAACATCTCAGATTCTTTTTTTGAGATTACCATTCTTCTGGTCTGTCCTTTCAACTTGCAAGCCCTTAATTCTTTTCCAACAGTGCATCCATGGTTACAGTCTTTGAGAATGCACAAACCTTTTTCAATGCTTTGTCTGTTCTTCCCTGCTTAAATCTTTTTCTGCTAACTTTCCAGAAACTTTCTTCCTATGCACGACTCCATTGTGCTATTTGGGGAGAGTTGAGTGATTACTGGTGAGCTATTTACATGATGCATGAGATGTCAAATGCTCTTAACAATTAAAAAAAAAACACATGCTTTTGTACTTTTTACTAATAGTAGTAAGTGCAGGTTGAGACTACAATTGCCCTGGGTGCTTGAAATAAGTGAAGTCTCTCTCCCCATTTCTGCAAAGCATTTCAGTTGGATTCCAATAATATGTGTCTCTATACATAAGACCTACTAGGCAGAAATGAAATGCTTTGAGGTTAAGTACAGTTTGGGAAATGTTGACTATACACATATTTTAAAAAGAGATATTTTACTACCTCTTTTCCCCCTCACTCTTCTTCATTTTGCTGGATGCTGCAACTTAGCCTATTCATAATCAAAACCGTCCTAAATAAAGTGTCTATTAAAATAAACCATGGTAGCATTTATGTTGATTTATCTGCTAGGCTCTGAAGTGGTACGCCACTGTGATCTGTCCCATGACGTTTGGAAAAGCTGATTTCAAAATTGCAGGAAATTGTACTAAAGAGTAATCCTATCTCAGCTCTAGCAAGTGGTTTATTTATTCATAGGTTATCAAGCCAAAAATCTCATTGCAAATGAGGCTTCAGGATTTCACAAATTTGGCAAAACTTAACTCTTATCTGATAGCCCGAAGGCGATTATCAGCAAAATAGAGATTAAGCAAAATTGGATCTTTTATCTCTATCTAGGTGGGACTGATGCAATGCTTGTGAAAATATAAGGCTATTAAAAGGAAAGCGAGAAGACAGAGCTCTTTCGTTTTCTCTAGAGTTACCTGAAGGTATGTCACAATAGGTAGCAGCACCTTGCTGAACTTGATTGATCTTAAAAAAAGTGAGCAACGTCAGACAAGGATCCAATCCAACTTAGATAAGAAGCTACCAGTGAATTTCAAGGTTGTGGTTTAGACTAAGGAGTTTTTAGAAGTTTAGAACTAGCAAGCTAGCAGTATCATTCCTAAGAAAACAATATTTTTGCTGACCACAATTGGCAGCAGGATCGCTCAATTTGGGCAACTTTAAGAAGTGCGGACTTCAACTCTTAGGCTTCATCAGCCAGCATGAGTTTTATGGGACAAATTCAAATATTAGGCATTCAAATTAATTTTTGGTTTTACTTATTTATATTCCACTTTTATTATTTTTACAAATAACTCCAGATGGCAAACATACCCAGCACACCTTCCTCCTCCTGTTATCCCCACAGCAACAATCTTGTGAGGTTGCATTACACTTGTCTCAGAAGTACTGAGACACTTCCAAGTTGAAAGAATTAGCCGATGACATCACTATTGCCCAGGCAGTGGTTGTCCAGTTGGGGTGTCTTTTCACGTCCCTGACAAGAGATGGAGCGAAGGATGGGAACTCACTTCATCCCACGGGGTGTCAACCCAGCATCCTAACTATTTGAACCAACCATGTTCCTTAATCCTGCAAGGTGAGTTAGACTGAGAGTGAATGATTGACCCAAGGTCATTATGTACCGTAGAGTTAGTACTATACTGACTCTTAATGACTTCTGTACATAGATTTTCTCCATGATAATCTGTTCAGGGGTGTGCTTCAAAAATGTTAGCAATGGGTTCTCTGCCTGGTTGCTGGGTGGGTGGGCATGTGGTCGGCTTAGTTGGCCTCCTCCACCCTGGTGGTGGGGGTATTTTTATCCTCCCCGGGCTCCGGAGGCTTTCTTCGAGTCTCCGGGAGGGTGAAAACGGCCTCCCTGGGCTCCAGAGGCTCTCTGGCAGCTGGAAATGGCCCCATTTCAGGCCTTCCTGAACTTCTGGGAGGCCCATTTTTTGCCCTCCTTGAGCCTCCGCGCACGCCCTGCACTTACCTGCATCCAAAACGGGTCATGGGGTCACTCCTGGGAGGGGCTGGGCAGGCTGGGCATGTCCAGCCAGGAGTGGGATTTGGGGGTTCTCTGAACTGCACAGAATCTTAGCTAGGGGCTCTCCTGAACCCCTGCGAACCCCCAGATACCCACCCCTGAATCTGTCCCTAACCTGGTCCTTCGCGTCTTCCAAAAGTGCATCCATCCTCACTGTTGCTGGTTGTTCTTTTCTCCTCTTTCCTTCCACCTTTCCCAGCATTATCAGCTTCTTCAGAGAGAATACTCTGAAATCCAAAATTGGATTAGCTGAGCCTGGTCATTTGTGCCTCAGATGAGAACTCGGTGTTGATATGTTTGATGTCCTATCTGCTTGTTTTCCTGACCATCCAGAGTATTTGTGAGATATCTTATATATGGATTTAAGTTTTGGCCTGGTGGATTTAAGTTTGTCTGGTGGAGTTATTTTGTTTGAGAGACTTTCAAATGCTTTCAGTGCACTAGTGGGGACAGATGCCACTGCTCAAATGCCACTGCTCTGTGGACTAACCTTGGTCTGCACGTGGCTGGACTTAATTGGGACAGTTCTGGGTTCTGGTGAAGGAAATTGCTGGGGAATATTAATATTAATAAACTCACTAAACCACAGTTACACTTGTGTGTGAGTGAGCAGGGAGAGTACAAGAATAAACATACCCAATTCCTGTAACTGTTCTTCGTAGCCTCCAGCCCTCTAATCATTCTTATTGCTCTTCTCTGCACTTACCTGAAGAACAAGTTGAAAACTGCAACATGCATTGCATCACCTCCAAAGCAATGTCATGCAAAAGTTGAGTAGCTTAAAATGCAAAGTAAAATATCTAATCCTCTTAAAACCAGGCAATATTTAATTTTTGGACCATTATGATTAGCTAGCAATAGTTGGAAGGCCCTTTCACTAAAATAAATCAGACACAGGCTGGAATCAATAATGAAGGCTCTTGTGTCATCTTTAAATCTAACAAATTTATTATACTGCAGCTTCAGTGTTTATGGTTTTAGGAGACTATAAGCCTTAAAAGTTTGTGGGTTTAAAAAACTAGCTAATCTTTAGATTCTTTTACTGTATCTGGAATAAATCAGAATCACCTTGAATGTTCCCCATTGCACTCTACAGTAGAAGCAACGTGTTCAGGGCACAAATACATAAACTAAATCATTTTTACCCATTGCAGTATTTCTATTCATGTCCTGTTCAAGTTCATGCAATTTCTTATTTTTAGTCAATTTTCCATGGTTGGGAGAAACCTTTCCTAGCTTATTATCCCCATGTTACCCAGGGGTGGGATTCTACCAGTTCACACCTATTTGCTAGAACCGGTTTTTAACATTCTAAGCAGTTTGAAGAACCGGTTGTTAGAAGAAATGGCCTAATCCTGTAAGGAAGGCAGTAAGGAAACATTCTGCTGTTGGCTTACAGAAACTGCCTTTCCATTAACCCTTATTACATTCTTGGCAGGACTAGACTTCCTGTCTCAGGAACCTCTCTGGAGTCTTTTTTCCTTCCTTTCTTGGTACTTTGCTTGTGTGGAGTGACCATTCAAAGTTACAATGGCACTGAAAAAAGTGACTTATGACCATTTTTCACACTTATGACTATTGCAGCATCCCCACAGTCATCAGGGGCCAGGCGAGGAGATGCGTGCCTCGATGTAAGTGATATTGAGTTGGCCACACCTAGCCAATAACATGACCATCAAGCCATGTCCACCACCTAAGCCACACCCACAGAACCGGTTGTTAAAAATTTTGAATCCCACCCCTGATGTTACCCCCAGAGACCACCAAGTACTTAGGTCAGTATTTCTGAACCTTGGCAACTTTGAGATGTGTGGACCTCAACTTATCAAATTGGCTGGGGAGTTCTAGGATCTGAAGTCCACACATTTCAGAGATGCCCGTGTTAAGAAATTCTGGTTTAGCTGCATGATTCGAACAATCTTTGAAATGTCCTACTGCATTTGTTCTAGCCCTCAAGAGCAACAGCAGTGGAAGAAAAAGAAAGAAAGGAAGGAGACGGGTGAATGCATGGAATAATAAAATCTGATCAAACTCCTCTTTCTGTCTGGCAGCTTCTGTTTTATTTTCATTGCTGTTTATTTGCTGCAATAAAGATGAACAGCAGGTAAACCAGGTCCAGCTTTTCAGCCGAACCCCTGAGACAACAGTGCAAGAAATAAACTCAACCACTTAGCTGAGCTGTTACTGATAGAGGCCTGCTGTCCCCACTAGTGCACTGAAACAAGTGACTTAGGACCATTTTTCACACTTATGACCAGTGGTGGGCTGCACATTTTTTAACAACCGGTTCTCTGGCTGTATAGGCATGGCTGGTTGGTCATGTGACTGGGTGGGTGATGTCACTTATCATACCCAGCCCTGCCTCCTGGCCACTCGCTTCAAAGGAAGAGTAACGTTCAGCTGGTTGGGGCTAATCCCATCACTGGCTGGCCCTGCCCCCCATCCATTTTTCAGCCTGTTTATGGCCTGTTTTTGGTCCAGAAAATGGCCTGAAAATGGCCCCCAAAACAACCTGAAAATGGCCTTAAAAGTGACCTGAAAATGGCCTAAAAACCAGGCCATTTTTGGGTCATTTTCAGGCCATTTTTCAGGCTGTTTTCTGGGCCAAAAAGTTCAGTGAACTGGCAAATCCCACCCCTGGCTGCTCCCATCCATGCCTATTTTGGGGGCCATTTTAAGGCCATTTTTCAGGCTGTTTGGGGCATGAAAAATGGCCTGAAAATGGTTTAAAAATGGGCTGAAAACGGCCCTAAACCAGGCCATTTTAGGGCCATTTTCAGGCCATTTTGGCGGTTCTCTTCAGGCCGTTTTCCAGGCCAAAGTAGCCCTGAAAATGGTCTGAAAAACCAGTGGGGGCAGAGCCAGCCAGTGGTGGGATTTGTCTGTGTAACCCAGCCCTTCCCTGCCAGCACTACATGTGGAAATATTTATTGGGCAGCTTTCCAGGATAGATAAGGTCTGAGCTAATACCTTTGCAAGACTGTTTGCCAAGCCGTTGGCTGAATATGAATGCACGAAATTCACATTAATTTAATAAAAGAGGTTTTGATGGGACTCAGAGTTGGCTTAGTGCTTTTTGGGGAAGTCTAGGACAGAACACTTGGTTGTTTGCTTTCAGATGTTACCTTGTTTGGTAATTGGACTGAAACGTATTTCTCCTTCTCAGTTGGTAGTGGTCATGTACACTAGCACCAAATGGGGATACTAGGGAAAGATACAAAAAACTTTTTTTTTAATGTACATCATATATTACAGACTTTCTTCTCCCTTAGCAGACAAAGCTAAAATCCTGCCTTGCTCAGAGGAGGTTGTAACTCACCGAAGCGCTATTCAACTCCAAATTTAATAACAAGAAAAATGGCAACATGTGGGCTGTATATACAAACTGGGCCATAATTGTTTTTTTTCAGACAGAGCAAAAAGATCATAAGTGTATTTTACCGTATTTCTTAATTGTATCAAAAATTGGAAATCGGGATTTGATGGTGAATGAGGGAAACATTAAACTTCTATGGAACCTTTATTGGATAATATTACAAAGAGGAGGTGTCGTGATAATTACTGATCTTTAAGAGATTTTGAGTTTGTGGCATAAAAATACAGTGGCAAGAAAAGATTAGAATTACTTTTCAAACTCTCAAATTTTAGGATTCCTGTCAATCTTTAGAAACAGGCTCTGTCTGTTTCTTCTTGCATCTTTGTCCTACACAACTTGTCTTTCCTTAACTCAGTGTTTTTCAGTCTTAACAAGTTTAACATGTGTGAACTTCAGTTCCCAGCCAGCCATGCTGGTTGGGGAATTCTGGGAATTGAAGTCCACAAATCTTAAAGTTCCAAAGGTTGAAAATAAGACAAGTAGGAACTCCCAATTGAGATGGGGTATAAATTCTTTGGGTGTTCTAGAACAAGAGTTTTTTCATCTTGCCACAGATCAATTAGCTCTCAAAGGCAGATCTGCATTGCTAAAATAGTTAACCCAGTGGCATCAAATACAACATCCCTTCCAACTCTGATTATCTGTTATCCATAACTATGGTATAATTTTGAGAGACAAAGATCTTCTGCCAAGTATCTCCTTGAATAGAGAAATCTTGATTTCAATTTAAGGATTCGTTTTTTCTGAATTGATAGCTTTTTGCAGGAAACTAGAGGTGTGGTTTTCTTGGTCATGTTTTAAAACCATAATGGCTGACTATAAAAAAAAAAGATGGAATTATTACAGATAATCCTCAACCACCAACATTCTGGTGAGAGAGATGGTCCCTCAGGATGGGCTCCAGCATGAGTCTGAAAACTAAGAAGACTAAACCTCTGGTCCCAGTGACTGACCCACATTGGATCCTGCAACATATATGTGTCCTGGGACACATTCATTCATAATTTGCTTCCTGTCCAAAGTAAGTCACAATTTCTTGTTTTTCCCCATCCTACATAACTGTTGGGGTGATTATGACTCTAATTGTCTCTAGTAGATTGTCAGGGTTCCGACCAATGCCCTAATACAATCAGGAGCCTCAAGCCATCATGCAAGAAAAATCCAGTTGTTTATTAGGAGGATCATGTCGGCATGACCTAGGTGAAGCCAGCTCTGACTTCATCCAGTTCATGCCTTGCCTCTGACCCTGTTGCCCCCTCTCCCCAAGATGTGTCATCAGTCACATTCCCCAACGAAGCAATTTCATGGGTAGTAGAAGTCACTCCCTCTGGCCGTTGCAGGCTTCCATGGAGATGGCCTTGACTTTGTGTTTTGTTTTTTGACTGACGTGTGAATTCCTTGGTGCAGCTGTAAGGCGCAATTTCCCATTCACCAGCCTATGTCAACTTGGGAGCAGGTTAGGAAAGTTTCATGAGTTGACATAGGTATTGACCAGAAATAATTGTCTGTTGCTTCACTCTCTTCTCTGTTTCTCTTGAGAAGAAACTGCTTCCTTTTTGAGACCCTAAGCCTGCCAATTCACAACAGTAATTTTCCCACCATCTCACAGTCCTTTCTAGGCATGGATCAGCCTCCTGGGCTTTCTGGAAGACTGAAAAATTAGAATTGCAGATTTTAAGAGTGGTGACCTGTGCTTGCACTGGGTTGTTGGGATCTGCACAGTGGTGGAATTCAAACTGTTTTACTACAGGTTCTGTGGGCGTGGCTTGGTGGGCGTAGATTAGTGGACATGGCAGGGGAAGAATACTGCAAAATCCCCATTCCCTCCCTACCCCACTAACCTGCTTTCCAGCTCCATTCTCCTGTGCAAGGCAACCAAAGAAGACCCAGCCAATCAGCTGGGACTCAGGAGGCAGAGAATAGATGGGGGCAGGGCCAATCAGAGGTGGCATTTGCCGGTTCTCCGAACTACTCAAAATTTCTGCTACCGGTTCTCCAGACCTGGTCAGAACATGCCGAATACCACCTCTGGATCTATAGAATAATGGTCTTCCTCAGACAAATTGTTCAGGTCATCTTTATACCCTGCATTTCTGTGCAGGTAGCTTGCTCACCTCTGTTTTGTGTACAGATTGGATTCTTTTTTTTTTCTGAAAACCTCTCCCTCCTTTGTTCAACCTGAAATCTCTCTCTCAAAGGCTGCTTCATTTCAATAATCCTTAAATTATCACAAAGAAGGTTCCAAGAGCTGCTTACAAAGAACAATTAGTCCCAGAGGAGATCCGTGTGTGAACTCATGGGCCATTTTCATTCTGAAAACAAAGGAGAAACCAAGAACAAGGGCAACCTCATACATTTTCAAGAGTGAGCCTGATTATTTTCCCCCTGGGACAGGATGAATGTTAGCTGGATCTTAATCCTGCTGATGTGTTCATCGCATCATGGATCCTCTAAGAGGAAACTAACTGCCAAAATACACTTTCAAGAAGATGGATGACTAAATTCTTTTACATCTCTAAAAGCAAGACAATTGATTGTGAATCATTTTCCCTTGCAGTGTATAGAGATTATCTTTTTTAGCAACCTATGATTTATTCCTGTTTCCGGATATTGGCTTGCTGATATCTGAATTAATTGGGCATAAAGCTTGCTGGTATTTGAATTGATTGGGGCATAATTCAAGGGAAAATAACCTTGTCTTGATGATAACACTGTCTTTCTAGCAATGTCAATACTTGCCAACTTGGCTTCTGTAATGGTATTCCTGCGAGTATTTTTCACTCTACCTTCCCCTGTGTGGTGCTCTTCATATGTGTCAGGTTGCACAGACATCACTGCCAACCAACATACTTACATTGTTTGGGAAGGATGTTAGCTATAGATCAGCCCATCTAGATATTATCAAGTTGAGAAGAAGTGCTTCAGGCACATGGTTTGCAAGTAGATAAAATGTACTTTGAGCTTTTTAAAGAATAAAAATAAGAGCTAAGAGAAACAAGGATGATTAGGGGGCTGGAGGCTGAAATTTAAGAAGAATGGTTGCAGGAATTGGGTACGTCTAGTCTGAAAAGAAGGACTAGAGGAGACATGATAGCATTGTGCCAATATTTGAGGGGCCACCACAAAGTTGAAGGGGTCAACCTATTTTCCAAAATACTAGAAGGTAAGAGAAGAAACAATGGATGGAAACTAACCAAGGTGAGAAGCAACCTGGAACTGAGGAGAATTTTCCTAACAATGAGAACAACTAATGGCTATCCTTCAGTAGTTGTGGGTGCTTCATCACTGGAGAGTTTTAAGAAGAGACCGGATACCAAGTCTATTATTCTGTATTCGATTCTCCAAAGCACCAGAAAGCAAGACAAGAAACAATGGATGGAAACTAATCAAGGAGAGAAGCAGCCTAGAAATAAGGATAAATTTCCTAAGGGTGAGAAGAAATCACTAGAGGAATGCCTTGCCTTCAGAAGTTGTGGATGCACCATCACTAGGGACTTTTAAGAGATTGAACAGACACTTTTCTGAAATGGTATGGTGTTGCCTGCTCAAACATGGGGTTGGATTAGATTAGAAGCAGAGGTGGTATTCAGCAGGTTCTGACCAGTTCTGGAGAACAGATAGCGGACATTTTGAGTAGTTCAGAGAACCAGCAAATACCACATCTGACTGGCCCTGCCCCCATCTATTCCCTGCCTCCTTTTGTGGTTAGCCGGCAGCAGGTGCAGACAGCTGAAGAGAGCAAGGACTCAGATGAGGGGCCAGGACCATTAGGGAGTAGACTGTTGCCTTCAGAGATTCTGGGGGCTGGCAGTAGTGATGAGGAGGTTCCCAAGGAGCCTGTGCCAAGTGCGCATGCGTGCAGGATTGCTCGTAGGAAAGAGCAGCTACAACAACATGGGTGACTCGGGAGTAAGGTTGCAAGGTAATGGGCCCTCTTTCAAGAAGATAAAAGCCAGCTGTGAAACGAACGTACTTTGCAGAAGGCAAAAATGTTTTGAAACTCCAGCCTCGTCGACATTCCAGTATCCTGAGTTTGTATTTGAAGATTCTTGTATTGCAAATCATTTCTTGTCTGTTATCTTTTGGCAAGTCTTGCACAGTTTGGCAAGGCTTGTGCTTATCACAGCTTATTATTTTGCAAAATCATTACAAGGTTTCTCTTCCCTTGCGATTGTGTTTGATTTGTTGGAAAAGGGCGTGGGTCAGGACACCTCCCGACACCCATCTGGGTCTTCTTTTGTTGCCCTGCACAGGAGAACAGAGCTGGAAAGCAGGTTAGAGGGGTGGAGAGGGAATGGGATTTTGCAGTATCTTTTCCAGGCCACACCCACTGTTATGTCCCTGGAACTCTAGGAGTTCCCACTCAGGTCCGTTCACATTGCGGGGGCGGTTTTCCCCCTCGCTCATTGGTTGGCTCTCCCCAGCAGCCAGCTATAAAAGCAGGCTGCGGGGTCCAACCAGTTGCTGATCGCTGCGAGCCAGTTCCAGGCTTGGCAAGCACGGTCAGTCCTTTATTGCTATAATAAAGTATTTGTTGCACTCATGCTCTGGTTCAGCCTCTCATTACCCAAACTTAACACTGGCGACGAGGATGGGATGGCTACCAGAAGCACCATGCAACCGCTGAGTCACTAGCCGCCGATTCGCAGCCAGAGAGAGCGATCGGCCGGCGATAAGAGCAATGCTGATCCTTAGCCAGAGAGAGCGATCAGCAAGCAACGAGAGCGAACGCTGAGCCGCCGGCAGAGAAAACGGTCAGCAAGCAACGAGAAGCGAACGCTGATCCGCAGCCAGAGAAAGCGGTCAGCCATAAACGAAAGTGAGAAGCGTCTGTAGCCGCTTGTTAGCCCAGCTACAGGAAAAGTGAAGCTCTGCGAGCCACAGCCGCTCGTTGTTTAGGCGCGAAATTCAAACGGCTGTCATTTGAATTTCAAACCTAAAAGGTACAGCGCGGTGCTGTAAGTCAAGTCACTGACGCCCACGCAGGCGCGAATTTCAAAACGCTGCCAACGGCTGCCAGCCTAACCTCGTGCTAGCCCAGAGAGAGAGAGAGGATTGTGAACAAGCCTCTCCAGAGCTGAAATCACTTGCCTGCCACAGGCACTAGAAACCTTTTGCTGCTGCCCCAGAGAGATTTCACCCACAGATTGTACAACCGATTTCATCACTATGAATTCCAATCCAGTCTTCCCAGCGTTCAAACCGGATGAGGAGAAGTGGGAATCATACAAGAACCGCTTTAACCATTACATCGACGCAATTGGACTGGCTGATGCTGGGGAGCACCGGAAAAAATCATATTTCCTGATCTACTGTGGAGCCATCGTCTTTGACACTGCCACAGCTCTCGTGGCTCCACGTGAGTTAAAAAACGTTCCATGGTCTGAATTGTTAGAAATCCTTACTAACCACTATTCTCCCAGACCTTCACAGATTGCCAGGCGATTCACCTTCCGTATGAGGAAGCAATCAGACAAAGAGACCATCAACCAGTACATGGCCGCCCTCAGGACAGCAGCACTCCATTGTGGGTTTGGGACCTACCTGGAGGATATGCTCCTCGATCAACTAGTCTGCGGGGTCAAGGATCTCCACCTCCAAAGGCGCCTACTCGCTAAGAAGGACCTCAACCTCGCACAAGCCGTCGAGGAGGCCCTGGCAGCTGAACTGGCAGCACACTCAGCCACCGAAATCCATGGCCCAACTCCCAAGCTAACGACAGTTCCAGTCCACTCCGAGGAGGTGGTAGCAGAGGAAGCCCCTAGTGATGAAAACGACATCCACCGCCTCACCAACGCCAGGCATCCGCAGGTAGGAGCCAAGCATGAAAACATCGGTCCACCCAAGCACATCACCCTGTGCCTAGCCTGTGGTGGATCTCATCCAAGGGCCGCCTGCAAATTCATAGGAGCCACCTGCAACACCTGCCACAAAAGGGGGCACATCGCGAGAGTCTGCCAAGCCCCTCAAAACTCAGCACAAAGACACCCCCCCTTCTCACACTCTGGACCTCAGAGGCAAGTATTGAACTGTCGCACTCACCACCATGCCAAGCGCACTTGCCATACCATTAGTAAAATCTCTCTCTCCGTTTTGTTAGAAGGTAAACCGTGCCGCATGGAGGTTGACACAGGGTCAGCGCTCTCAATTATCTCGTGGAGCACCCTCAAGAGGCTACAGCCCAGCCTATCAACAAGCCGGCTCCAGAAGTGCCAGTTTAGCCTGAAGGACTACCAGGGGAGGATCATTCCTGTAATCGGCAGAGGCAAGTTCCTTGTCAATTTTAAAGCTTTCAAAGGTCACCTACCTCTAGTGGTAGTTAACGGCAATCTCCCCACACTTTTGGGGCTCGATTGGTTTCCCCATCTCGGCCTAGGGCTAACAGGAGTCCATGCTGTCTCAACCTCTGACACTGACTCCTTATTCGCTGATTACTCAGATGTATTCAGCGATGAGCTGGGGTGTTATAAGGGTACCCCATCTCAATCTCAGTCGACCCCCAGGCAGTCCCAATCAGGCTAAAACCGCGTAGAGTCCCATTCGCTATTCGGCCAAAACTAGATGCAGAATTGGATAAACTATTAAAACAAGGGGTCATTGAGCCAACAGATTTCGCCAAATGGGAGACGCCCATTGTCACACCCCTCAAAAAAGACGGTAGCCTGAGAATTTGCTCGGACTACAAGACCCCAACTCTTCCAGAGAGTTCGAGCAGTATTAGAGAGGTTCAGACAGCATGGCCTCAAATTAAAAAAAGAAAAATGTGCCATTGCCACTAGACAGGTGGACTTTCTGGGTTATAAAATTGACGCCTCAGGCATTCACCCCCTGGAGTCCAAGGTTAAGGCAATTCACGAGGCACCCACTCCAACCTCCAAAACTGAACTGCAGGCCTTCTTGGGGCTATTGAACTTTTACGCGTCCTTCCTGCCCCATAAAGCATCAGTGGCAGAACCCCTACACAGACTGTTGGATAAAAAATCGCCTTGGCACTGGGGTCACAAAGAAGACTCCGCTTTTCGCGCCGTCAAATCACTACTCACGTCAGAGGCGGTACTTATTCAGTTCGACCCCAACCTTCCATTAGTGCTAGACGCATCCCCTTTTGGAATTGGGGCAGTATTAAGCCACAGGCTCCCCAATGGCTCCGAGGCTCCCATTGCTTTTTTCTCCAGGACGCTCTCTGCAACAGAGCGAAATTATAGCCAGATCGATAAGGAAGCTCTAGCAGCTGTTGCAGCAGTGAAGAAATTTCACGAATTTCTTTTTGGCCACTTTTTCGAGTTGGTCACGGATCACAAGCCTCTCCTGGGTCTACTAGCTGGGGACAAACAGACCCCTCAAGTCCTTTCTCCTAGAATGACGAGATGGACCCTTTTCCTAGCGGCATACTCGTATAGACTCATACACCGCCCAGGTAAAACACTGTCCCACGCTGACGCCCTCAGCCGCTGCCCCTTGCCGGCTCCAGCTGAAGACCCTGCTCCAGTCCACGCTCTTTTTGAGGTCACACAATTGGACCTCCCCATCACTGCCCTTGACATTGCTGCTAAAACCAAGGCAGACAAAACAATCGCCCAGGTACTGTACTGGGTGAGGAGGGGGTGGCCGGGCAGTGATGTTGAAAACAAATTTACACCTTTCAAGACCCGCCTGCAGGAATTATCCAGTTTGCAGGGCTGTTTGCTGTGGGGCACTCGAGTGGTCATCCCGACCTCACTGCGTACCCGAGTTCTGGAGGCGTTGCACGAGGGGCACCCTGGCATCGTCAGAATGAAGGCATTAGCACGCAGTTACGTATGGTGGCCAGGCCTCGACGAGGACATCATCAGATGGGTAAGCTCCTGCAATCCCTGCCAGGAATCCCGTCCAGCCCCTCCTATTGCCACCCCTACTAAGTGGGAAAGCGCCAGCGCTCCGTGGTCCAGAATTCACATCGACCTAGCCGGCCCATTGCATGGGAAAATGTTCCTAGTGGTCGTGGATTCCTACTCTAAATGGATTGACGTGGCACAGCTATCCACGACCACCACACTAGCAATCACCAAGGTATTAACTCGCCTGTTTGTAACACACGGGCTGCCTGACTCCATTGTTTCCGACAATGGCCCACAGTTCGCATCAGCCGAGTTCAGCCGTTTCGCTGCCAACCTGGGCATCCGCCACATTTTCACGGCCCCATTTCATCCTGCCAGTAACGGATTGGCTGAAAGAGCCGTCAGGACCACTAAAGAAGCCCTAGCTAGGTTCAGCAAGGATGACTGGTACCACAAACTCTCGCGTTTCCTGATGAGCCAGCACTCAACTCCGTGCTCAGTCACCAATAAGTCCCCAGCTGAGCTCCTGATGGGCAGGCGCCTGAGGACTGTATTGGACAGACTTCACCCACATTACTGCCCTGACTCTCCCCTCGCTTCCTCATCGGGGGTTAGACATTTTATCTTACAGGAACCCGTATTCGCGAGGAACTTCGCTGGAGACCCTCTGTGGATCCCGGGCAAGATCGTGGCCATCACCGGACCCAGGTCATATCGAGTCAGACTGGAGGACGGCCGAGTATGGAGAAGGCACCTGGACCAGTTGCGAAGGCGTCACAGCACCCTCGTCAGCAGTGACCCAGAACTACAAACCGGAGCGGGGCCTCAGCATCAACCCCACATCAGCATCAATCCCAGCGACCTGCTCACACCAGCAGCTGTTCCAGGGAATCCGAACACGGACAGCGGCGTCCAGATGGCTGACCAGTCCGAACCAGTCAACGGGAGCACGTCCCCAGTAGCCAGCCCTACAAGTCCCGGGCCGACCCGAACCGAGGGGCGCGTTAGTAACACTCTACCGCTTCTGCCTGCCCCTACAGACTCTGAACTGACAGACAACCCACCAGAGTTGCGCCGTTCCGGGCGCCAGCATAAACCTCCGGCCTACCTCAAAGACTATGCGTGTTCGCATCTGGGGGGAAGGGGTGTTATGTCCCTGGAACTCTAGGAGTTCCCACTCAGGTCCGTTCACATTGCGGGGGCGGTTTTCCCCCTCGCTCATTGGTTGGCTCTCCCCAGCAGCCGGCTATAAAAGCAGGCTGCGGGGTCCAACCAGTTGCTGATCGCTGCGAGCCAGTTCCAGGCTTGGCAAGCACGGTCAGTCCTTTATTGCTATAATAAAGTATTTGTTGCACTCATGCTCTGGTTCAGCCTCTCATTACCCAAACTTAACACCCACCAAGCCACACCCATAGAACTGGTAGGAATTTTTTTTGAATCCCACCACTGATTAGAAGATCTTCAAGTTAGTCCCTTCCAACTCTGTTATTCTATCTTCCAAACAGATGGGGAACTATACAAGAATCCATCAAGGCTGACATTTTGTTTACGTAATATTTAAGTTTTTTTTCACCCTATGAAGACAACAAGAAGTTGCAAACCATTGTAACTGTTGAGAAACATCCCTGAGATTTAACAAAGGCTCACTGAAGCAGAGTTTTGCAAACAACATGTTTTATTTTTACCTTATAGGTACTCAGTGTAATGAAAACTCAAAGAGCCAGCAAATGTAATTGACATTGATAAATAATGCCAGTGGATAAGAGAAGTTCAGTAGGTCAGAAGATACAGAGGGAAAGATACATAGATAAAGCATTTACTATCAGTTTTTGCCAGTCAAATGCGCTTTTTAAAAAAAAGCAAGAGAAAGAGATCTTACTGTAAAAAGACAAGGTCAACAGGAAAGCAAGACCCAGGACAGTCTGATATTACTCTGAGGAAGAAGATGCTTGAAAGTCTATGGAGATTCTCAATCATCCAGGTCAGAACTGGAGAAACTTCTTGGATGAGAAGCAAAATGTCTTCAAATAAAACAAAGTCCAGTTGCCTTTTGAAAAAGAACCTTTGGGACAAGATGCTTGAAAGATATTCCGTAATTCATATTGAAAGAAAGCAAGGTAGTACAGCCCTCATTCTATGAGAGTCATAGCCTCATTTTCTCAGCTCCTGAAGCATCGCTAACGTTTTAGCTTTGTTGGACTATGTGCAAAAATGTGATTGAAAGAGATATGGGCAACCTCCTCTAAGCTTCACATTTATTTTCTATTAATTTCCCCTAGGACTGCCCCAATTTTCCTCAGCCTTCTGAAAAAGCTTTCCCTTGCCCTCTAGAGATCTCACTGAAGTCTTTAGAGTTCTTTTAAAGAGTGCAGCCTGTACATTGTAGCCAGATGGGTGGCATGTAAATTTGATAGATTTAAATAAATAAATAGAGTTGTTCAATAGAACAGGGTTGGATAGACTATAACTTAGAGGCTAGAGAGCCCTGGCAGTTCCAGCCTAGAATTAGGATTGGGGGTTTCACCCCCTCAGGTACAAATGGCTCCATTTACAAAGAGGAATGGATTAATCAACTAACAGAATAGCAGAATAATAGAGTTAGAAGGGAACTTGGAGGTCTTCTAGTCTAACCCCTTGCTCAAGCAGGAGACCCTATACCCGTGATGGCGAACCTATGGCACGTGTGCCACAGGTGGCAGGCAGAGCCATTTGTGCCAGCATGCAAGCTGCAGGCAAAGTTACCTCACTGCGCATGTGTGCGCCTCACAGATGATTTTCGGTGGGTTTGAGGCCTTTTTCGGCCTCCCAAAGGCTTGAGGAAGGCTTCTGCAGGCCTCAGCAAGCCTTGTAGACCGAAATCTAGCCCTGTTTCATCAATTCCGTTTCCCCCCCAACCCAGAAAAACAGGAAGTGATGAAATGGGGCTAGATTTTGGCCTACAAAGCTTGCTGAAGCCTGCAGAAGCCTTCCTCAAGACTTTGGGAGCCTGAAAAGGGCCTCAAACTGGCTGAAAATCAGCTGTGAAGCACAGTGCAGGTAAGGGAGTGGCGAGGGTGGGTAGGTGGGGATTGTGTGTGCATGCATAGGGCACATGGGGTGTGTGTGCATTGCCTTCTGGATGCTGGCACACGAGTTTTAAGTTGCATTAATTTTATTCATGTTTTGTAAACATTCAATACTTACATTTTAAACCTTTCAAGATGGCAGCCACAATCCTATGATTGAAGCCCTGCCTCTTTGCATTAAAAAGGGTGGAGATTTGATAACCTAGATGCAGCTGCCATCTTGACTTCTTTGATACCCCAGCCATTCTTGCTCTTGAATCAGTTTATATGCAACACCCCCACCCCCTTATATTCTAGTTTTGTTTTGTCATAGGTAGAACAATGTCTGAAGTTACTTATTTATTGGAGAGTTTAAATTTGTCAAATCCTAAATTTGGCAGAGCCAACTTTTATGTAAGTGGGCATCAATAAGGTTGCAAAAATCATAAATGCATGTCTGTCTGTCAGGCTTTCCATCCATACCTATCTCTATCTATCTATCTGTCTGTCTGTCTGTCTATCATCTATCTATTTATTTATTTATTTGTCAAACATGTACAAGATAACAGGTGTAGGTATGAACATAAACATGAACAAAGGAAGTACATACAGATAAATGGGGACAGTAAGACAGGGATGGTAGGCATGCTGGTACGCTTATGCACGCCCCCTTTAAGGACCTCTTACGAATGGGGTGAGGTCCATGGTAGACAGTTTGAAGGTGAAGCTGTAAGGGGGTTGAGGCTGTAACAATGGAGTTGGGTATGGCGTTCCAGGCATTGACCACTCTGTTGCATATTTTCTGCAATTGAGTTTGGAGCGGTTTACGTTGACTTTGTATCAGTTGTTTGCCTGTGTATTATTGTGATTGAAGCTGAAGAAGTCATTGACAGGCAAGATGTTGTAGCAGACAATTTTGTGTACTATGCTTAGATCAGACCGCAGGCGGCGCAGTTCTAGATTGTCCAAGCCCAAAATTTCAAGCCTGGAGGCATAGGGAATTCTATTGTGAATGGAGGAGTGGAGTACTTTTCTCGAGATATACCTCTGAACCCGATCAATTGTGTTAATGTCTGATATACAGTGTGGGTTCCAGGCAGACGAGCTGTATTCAAGAATTGGTCTGGCAAAGGTTTTGTATGCCCTAGTTAGCAATTCAATGTTACCGGAGAAGTAACACTGAATCTGTCTGTCTGTCTGTCTGTATATATCTATCATCCATCTATATCTTTTATCATCTTCTATCAGTTGCTTGCCTTCCTGTTTTATTTTTTGTAAAGTTGTTTTTAAATAATAATTAAAAAACACCTCTTAAAAGAGCATCAATGTTGTTATGTCCTGAGGACTCAAGGAGTTCTCACTCAGGTCCACTCACTTGTGTGGGCGTTATTTCCCCCATTCCCATTGGTCAGTTCTCCCCAGCAGCCAGCTATAAAAGCAGGCTGCGGGGTCCAACTGGCCGCTGATTGCTGCGAGCCAGTTCCAGGCTTGGCAAGCACGGTCAGCCCTTTATTTGTAAATAAAGTACTGTTGCACTCAAGCTCTGGTTCAGCCTCTCATTGCTCAAACTTAACAAATGTGGTCTTTTAACAATAATAATTAAAAAAAGGACAAGGGATCTTGTTTTCAGTTAAGTAATAGGATTCTAGTTCCCTTTGTAAAGTACACACACAGGCCTGTGTGCCCCTTCCCCACAAACCTGCTATAGCTTCCAAATAATATTGATCCACATGTCTTTAATTTATTACAGTGGGAGCTCTGTTCCTTTCAAATGAACCCCTGCTGAGCCCGATCTGCTCACTGACAGAAAATCATTCAGCGGAAAAAGAGAGTGTTTAATATCGCCTCGGGGAAAGTTTGGCTGGGGGTACTCGCTTTAATACATGGTTTTAACACGGGAAGGGACTGAGAAGTGGGTTAAGGAAGCACTATTAAGCCACCATGAATCAGAGCTTGACACAGAGAAAAGCTAGACCTGAGGTAAGGCCTTTTTGCTGGATTTCTCCTGTGACGTTCTTCCACATTCTAGGTCTGAGAGCGTAATTTGCTGTATGTGACCAGCAATCCAACCTGGTTCTTTTTTAAAAAAATTCTTCTTCTGTCTCTTTCTCTTGTCTTTATGCAGAAACCCAGAGGAGTTCTGTGAAATGCCAACGAAACATACTCCCTGACTTTTAGAGCTTGGTCAAACTTTCTTGGAAAAGAACATCTCTTGGGATGTTCTTCATCCTTTCTTGCAATGTCAGACAAAAGGATCGTTGTCTTAGTGAAAGAATGCCTCTTGTTATTTTGTGTTCTCTTCATTTGCCCCTGTAGACCCAGCAGAGGAAATCAACAAGTAGGCAGGCTTGGTAAAGGGAAGAGAACTTTCGGGGGGAAAAAGGATTTTAATAGCTCTGCTTTTTTTGAGCTCGTATCAACTTTTCAGGGATTTTTACAGTAACATGGCTACTTTTAAACCCTGTACTTGAGAGACTGATGTAGTGTAACATCTGTATCTCTGTACTGTATGTACCTTCTGATACCAATAGGAAGATGAGCCACGGTGGCGCAGTGGTTAGAGTGCAGTACTGCAGGCTACTTCTGCTGCTTGCTGGCTGCCTGCAGTTTGGCAGTTCGAATCTTACCAGCTGAAGGTTGATTCAGCTTTCCATCCTTCTGAGGTGGGTAAAATGAGGACCCTAATTGTTGGGGGCAATAGGCTGACTGTAAACCAGAGTGGGCTGTAAAGCATTGTAAAGCAGTATGTAAATCTAAGTGCTATTGCTATTTGGGAAGACTATATATGTATTTTGCTTAGCTTTATCAATAGCATTAGGAGTCCAATCAGGTTGGGTGAAGGTAGCAACCGAGTGTCATTAAGTCTATTTGGACTGTAATTTAATTTACTCCTCAAGCCAACTTCCCCAGTCTGTACCCCTGTTGATGTTGAACTCCCATCTATCAGAGACCATCATCACCAATAGTTTGAGATTTAACAGAATTTAACAGAATAAGAGAGTTGGAAGGGACCTTGGAGGTCTTCTAGTTCAACCCCTTGATCAGGCGGGAAACCCTATACCATTTCAGACAAATGTTTGTCCAATCTCTTCTTAAAAATGTCCAATGTTGGAGCATCCACAACTTCCAGAGGCAAGTTGTTCCACTGATTAATTGTTCTGTCAGGAAATTTCTCCTTAGTTCTAGGTTGTTCCTCTCCTTGATTTGTTTAGATGAGGGAATTTTGTTGCAAAATATCTGTAGCGATCCCATAGACGTAGGAAAGCTACGGAAGACTTATCCTTCCATTGTTGCTGTTGTTGTTCAGTCAATAAGTTGTGTCCTGTTCTTGGAGATCACGTGGACGATAGCACACCAGGCTTCCTTGTTGCCCACTGTCTCCTGATGTTTACTCAGATTCGTGTTTATTGCATCAATGACACTATCGAACCATCTCATCTTCTGCCTTCCCCTTTTCCTTTTGCCTTCAAACTTTCCCAACATCAGTTTTTTTGTTCTAAGGAGTGCTCTCTTCTCATTTGATAACCAAAGCATTTGAAGTTCACCTTCAATATCTGTCCTTCAGAAAATTCTTAAAGCGAGTATCTGTCCTTCAGAAAATTCTTAAAACGAAAAGCAGAGACTTTTCTTTTGGGTTTAATGGAACAAGACTTGGAAAAAAAAAACTGGAACTCTGATGTTATATATGTTGACGGTAGCAAGCCTACTTTACGCACAGAAATGGAAAATCACCTCAATCTCCACAATGGATGAATGGCTACAAAAACTGATGGAGTTAGCAGAGATGGCTAAATTGACTGCTTTGATCAAAGAAAAAAAATACTTTCATTTCTACTTGGAAACCACTTCTGGACTTTGTACTTGAGGTGGAAAAAAATGAAACTGTGATTTTGAGTTTTACTGATTAGATAGATTTATTGTTATAGAAATGGCTATTTTCTATTATGAAAAAGTAAAAAGTTGAGAGTAGATCTTAATTGCCTTATATTACTGCACCAAAACAGAAATCAATGCCTTCTTTTCCTTTTTCCCTTGCTTTCCCTCATTATCCACTTCCCTAATTTCCCTAACTTGTATGTCATATTATAAATTAATAAAACTATAAAAGTCAGTATCTGTCCTTCAGTTAAGGCTGATTTGATCTCCTAAGAGACTCTTATGAGTCTTCTCCAACACCACAATTTGAAAGCATTTATCCTACATTGATCTAATTCAAGTATAGTCTCTCTATGATATTACAGGGAAGTCGACAAACTACTCTTCTCTAGGGAACACATCCAATGATGAGGGATACAGTGTGAGTTATATATAGCTCAACAACATCAGGAGAACTGAAGCTGCTGATTTCTTATTTAATCATTTAAAACATAAAACAGGCAGGGAATATGTGGTATATTAGAAGATAACGGATTACAGCTCTAATAATTCCTATTTCCCTATGTTAGCTGAGGCCTTGTGTGGCGTTGTATTGCTTTATTCTTTTCTTCAAGTTATATGGATTTAAATTTAGATAACAGACACAGCAAATGGAGCCAAGCTGGGTGTCCTGGAGTGAGAAGGAGTGCCGGAGGAGTAATGACTCCTTAAAAAACCTTGGTCTAGCTGGCCCAGCTGGTAGCACCTCGTAAGGGCCCCTTTCCAGGGTTATAGGAGAAGATGGTCAACAGTTTTGAAGGCAGAAGAAAGCTTTATGCTCCAATGGCAGATAAAATGGTAGAACTATCTTCTAGGAGAAGGAAAACTCTGATTTCATCCCTCCACTGCCTTGTGGCTATATCTATTATTGGAAAAGGCTTCATGAGTCAACCTCGAGGCAAAATCTGGAGCCAGAGTCCTGGAAGCAGTTTGTGACTGTGTACAATCACTTTCTGGTAACTCCTGCGACACAGCTGGAACTAATCGTATCGGCTCTGCTGTTCCATTAGACTATTTCAGTGATGTGGAGAGGGGGGAATCTGCTGCTTGGGTAACAGTTTCTTCTCCATGTTAAATTACCCAGGCCTCATGCTCTGGAGAGTGCACTCCAGCTTTGCATACAGCATTGAAACAACATGGGAAGTGGCAGTTACCAGTTTCATAGCAGGATTCCATCGTCTCTGGAAAGTGAAGGATGCCAATTCAATGAATTTAAATTGATAGACCATCCAATGGTATCCAATTGATGTAAGACCAAATCTGAGGAAAAAAAGAAAAAAAGACAGGAATAAATAGATTTATAATACAGGTTGTCCTCAACTTACAACAGTTCAGTTAGTGGCCATTCGAAGTTACAAAGGCACTGAAAAAAGTGACTTATGACTATTTTTCACACTTATGACCATTGCAGCATGCCCATGGTCATGGGATTTATATTGGGGTGCTTAACAACTGACTCACATTTATGACAGTTGCAGTGTCCCAGAGTAGTGTGATCCTCTTTTGTGACCTACTGACAAGCAAAATCAATGGGGAAACCAGATTCACTGCACAATTGTGTTACTAATTTAACAACTGCAGCAATTCACTTGACAAAGGTGGCAAGAAAAGTTGTAAAATGCGGTAAAACTCACTTAACAATTTTCTCACTGAACAACATAAATTTTGGGCTCCATTGTGGTTGTAAGTTGAGGACAAGCTATATCTGAAAGTATAATTGAAAAGGATTTTTAAAAGTTAATCTGTGCAAAAAGTAAATAAAACACGCTTTTATGTATCTTGCCTAAATAAATAAATGTTTATTAAGGAAAAAACAAAGGAGAAATAAATTATGCTTTCAGAAAGGTTCTGTAGCATTAGTGTACATAGAATAAAGCACAAATGATTAGATGATTGTAATAATGATGATAATGGCTAATAATAATTATATTCTATTTAACCAGGTATGCCACCTGATTCTCAATGACTCTGGTTGTTTCACAACTATAAAAGATAGAACAATCCAATCAACAAAACATAAAACAAAAGATAAAAGAGGGCAAACCACTATGATAGGCTAATTATTGGCTATTGATATAGGTTAAATCCTGAGAAGAATGGCTATAGAAATAATATTACTGTATATTAGTTATGTGTAGCCTAAGTAGAACTTATTAAAGGAGATATAATAGCAGACTTGAAATACTTGAAGTACCGCTGCTGCAGGCAGAGAATGTAGATTTAGCCTCCATATTTTCTGAGGGTAAATGGAATGAAATGTGGAATGGCCACAGTGGGTGAAGAGATGCTGCTTAAATCAGGGGTGTCAAACTCGCATTGTCACATTGTCGTTGCGTGATGTGTCACAACTTTCTCCCCTTCACTAAAATGTGGGTGGGCGTGGCCAGCACGTGATGCATCTGGCCCACAGGCTGCGAGTTTGACATTCCTGGCCTAAATTCAGATAAGAGAGAGCACAGCCCACAGCTATATAGTGGGTAGAGCATCCAACCTATGCAGCTGAAGCTATGCTCCCTCTTATCAGGCTGTTCCCAACTCTCTTCCCTTGAGTCTCCTGAGGTCATTTCTGTGGTGTAGGGTAAATGGAAACAGTTGATGTTTAACTGTGAAGAGGAACCAATGTTAGACAGAGAGTAGTGAGGGACATATTTTGAGGTGACACAGTATGAAGAAACCAGAAGGGAGGAGTTAAGAAAAATAAAACAGTTTGTGTGCAGAGAACTCATGTGTTAGGAGTATTACAAAATACGACATGGTGTCAGAAGTTCTGTAACACGGTAACTGAACAACGAGGTCTACCCAAAAGAGGAAAATGAGTGGCAGTGGGGATGAGCAAAATGAGGAAAGAGTTAGCAGAATGGCTAGCATACCCAGCGCTACTTTTAACATCCAACCACCGGAGCCCTTTGATTTTTCCAAACCAAATGAGTGGACAAAATGGATACGGCGATTCGAGAGATTTAGGCAAGCAAGCAATGTCGCAATAAGCTCCGAAGAAAATCAGGTGAACGCTTTGATTTACTGTATGGGAGACAAAGCAGATGATGTTCTGTGTGTCCTAAAACTCAGTGAAGCTGATCAGCGTCAGTATACTAAAGTAAGAGATGGCTTTCAGTCATTCTTTGTAGTAAACAAGAACATTGTGTATGAGCGTGCAAGATTTAATATGCGCAAACAAGAAGCAAATGAGACAGTTGATGCATTTGCCACAGCGCTGTATGCATTAGCAGAACACTGTAACTATGGAGCACTACATGACGAGCTCATCAGAGACAGGATTGTAGTAGGCTTGGTCGATACACGGCTATCAGAACGCATGCAAATGGAAAAAGACCTAGACCTGGATAAAGCTATTAATATGGCAAGACAATCAGAGGAGATTAAAAAACAGCAAACCACATTGAGAAGTGATGCTAGTGCTGTAAACCTAAAGGATGTGAACTCTTTGGACAGACTGTTTAAAGGCAGGCATCAGAAAGAAAAGCAAAAATTCAGCAGATCAAAGAACGATGGAGCAAAGCCTCTAAGCAGGCAGAACAAAAACACTAAAGGCCCTCAGTGTCACAAATGCAGAGAGACCTCTACTGGGTTCTGGGAGAATTCCACTGGAAGTGATGGGGTTTGCCAAACTACAGCTAAAGAAAGGAGCAAAACAAATTACAGAGAAGGTGTATGTGGTCAAAAACCTGAGTATGCCTTTGCTGGGACTGCCAGCTATTGTAGCTCTTGGTCTGTTGGTTTGTGTGGACACTATTGACATGGAAAACCTGAAGTCAAGCTACCCTAAGTTATGCAGCGGCCTAGGGGAGGTTTGACAACCTTATTGTATTAAGCTCAAGCCTGATGCTGTGCCTTTCTCTTTGAAAACCCCAAGGAGGATTCCCCTACCATTGATGGAGAAAGTCAAAGATGAGCTTCAACGCATGGAAAACTTGGGAGTAATCACTCATGTGGAAGAGCCTACAGACTGGTGCACAGGCATGGTAGTGGTGCCCAAGGAGGACAGCAAAAAGGTGCGTTTGTGTGTGGACCTGACTGGCTTGAACAAGCATGTGTGTTGTGAAAAATTCATTTTACCATCAGTAGAACAGAGTCTTGGTGCTGGTGCTAAAATGTTCAGTAAATAGATGCCAACATGGGGTTTTGGCAGATACCCCTCGCCAAGGATTCAGCAAAGTATACCACATTCATTACACTCTTCAGGCGGTTCCACTTTAACCGTCTTCCATTTGACATTGCCTCAGCACCTGAACATTTCCAATGTATGATGGCGGAAGTTACACAGGGGCTGTAAGGTATAGTTTGCCACATTGATGATCTACTGGTGTGGGGATGGGACCAGGAAGAACATGACAATCAACTCCATGCAGTGCTAAAAAACCTGGAAAAGGCAGGAATCACTCTGAATGTGGATAAGTGTGAACTCTCCAGGAGTGAGGTGGTCTTTTGGGGTCACATCATCCCTGATGCAGGGATATGACCTGACCCAAGGAAAACAGAGGCTATCAGAGCTATTAAGGAGCCCTCTAGTGTGAACGAACTGAGGAGTTTTCTTGGCATGGTAAACCAGCTAGGGAAGTTGGTAGAAAAAGACAAGCCACTTCGTGATCTTCTTTCTAAGAAAAACTGTTGGGTTTGGGATGTGGAACAGGTCAGGGCATTTAAGACATTGAAAGATGCTTTGTCTTCCCCTCTGGTGCTGGCCATGTATGATCTGAACAAAGTGACGAAAATGTCAGCGGATACATCATCATATGGCTTGGGCGCCGTTCTTCTTCAAGAGTGGGGAGATAAATGGAAGCCTGTGGCTTACGTGTCGCTTTCACTCACTCCAACTGAACAACGCTATGCACAGGTGGAAAAAGAAGGCCTGGCTCTAACCTGGGCATGTGAAAGTTTTCGGGATTTCCTCCTAGGAAAGCATTTCTGCCTGGAGACTGACCACAAACCACTTGTCAGTTTGTTTGGAGACCAAGCACTAGATCTTCTACCCTTGAGAATTCAACGATTCAGGATGAGGCTCATGCGTTACTCTTACTACATTGTGCATGTGCCCGGAGAGTCACTTTGGACAGCAGATACAGTGTCACGTTCGTCTATGGACTCTCACATGTCCAAAGCAGAACTGGAGCTGATGGAAAACACTAACGTATATGTGGACTATGTAGTAGACACCTTGCCTGTTAGCCACACATATATGGAAATCATAAAAGAGCAGTTGCAAGCTGATAGTATTTGCTCTCGAGTCATGAAATAGTGTGCAGATGGATGGCCAATGCATGCAAAACAGAAACCTGAGATGATACTGGCCAGAACGAGCTATCTCACTGTACAAGATGGGTTACTAGTGAAAGACACTCGGCTTGTGATCCCATCCACGCTGAGGAATGAGGTGTTGGAGAGGCTGCATGAAAGACATCAAGGGGTGGTGAAATGCAAAGAATGTGCTCATCAGTCTGTGTGGTGGTCAGGACTCAGTCAGCAGGTTAGTGAAATGGTGCTCAAATGCAGGACATGTGTTCAAGAGTGTCAGAATCCTAAAGAGCCACTCATGACATCTGAGTGCCCAGAAAGACCATGGCAAAAGTTTGGGACTGACATGTTTGTACTTGGAAGGAAAACATACTTAGTTGTGATAGACTATTTCTCTAGATATGTTGAGATTGCACTGCCATCGAACACTAAGTCAACTGATGTCATTGTCTATCTGAAGTCAATCTTTGCCCGGCATGGGATTTCAGAGGAGTTGATGTCAGACAATGGACCACAGTTTTCTGGCCAAGATTTCTCTCATTTTGCATCCACGTATGGGTTCAAACACGTTACCAGCAGTCCAAAGTTTCCACAAAGTAACGGAGAAACCGAACGTGCAGTTCAGACAGTAAAAAGTCTCTTGAAAAAGGCTAGCGACCCTTATCTGGCCCTGCTTGCCTATAGAGCTACCCCTCTCCAGAGTGGGTTCAGTCCGGCTCAGCTGCTTATGGGGCGATGTCTTTGTACCACTGTGCCAACTCTTCCCTCTCAGCTAGACCCAGCATTGCCAGATGTTGACCATTTTGCTCGTAAAGAGAGAGAGAAGAGGAAAATGAATACTGAATACTACAACAGGAGACATCGTGCAAAACCTCTTAGTGATTTGGTACCAGGAGAGCATGTATGGGTCACTGATACAAAAGAATCTGGGACTGTGCTGCAGAATCACACGAATCCAAGGTCATATCTGGTGGATGTACCTAAAGGTGTGGTGAGATGCAATCATCAGCACTTGATACCCTTACACACACATGCAAGTGAAGGAGGAGCGGTGGAGCAGCAGGAGTTGCCAGAGACAAACAGTGAACAAGTTTCTACATCACCTGGGAAAATACTTAAAAACTTTCCTAGTGTGACAGCTACCCCAAGGACAAGGTCTGGGAGAGCTATAGTTAAACCAGAGAGACTGAATCTGTGAAATGAGAAAGTGAAAAAGAGTTAATGTTGATGTGTAGTTCAGTAAGAAATCTGAGGTGCAGAATAGTTTAAACACAGTCAGGTGTATTAGTTATATGATAACATTTTCTTCCCTACAGGATTTAGATAGGAACAGACCTTCAACAAAAGAGGCAGAATAATCCTCTAAGGTCTGGTAAGATGAAGGTAGTCTACCCTTTGTTCTCTCAAAAAGGGAGATGTGGTGTAGGGTAAATGGAACCTGTTGATGTTTAACTGTGAAGAGGAACCAATGTTAGACAGAGAGTAGTGAGGGACATATTTTGAGGTGACACAGTATGAAGGAACCGGAAGGGAGGAGTTAAGAAAAATAAAGCCGTTTGTGTGCAGAGAACTCACGTGTTAGGAGTATTATTACAAAATACGACAATTTTCATGTACTTTACAGAAGAACAAGAACCAGCAAGGGGAAGATTTTCAGAAAGAGGTCAAAATTTGAAATAAGGAGGAATTTCCTCAATAAGCAGGTTGTTAAGCCGGTGCTGTCAAACTTGCAGCCTGTGGGCCAGATGTGTCATTCACTGGCCATACCCACACCCAGTTTAGCGAAGGAGGGGAAGTCGCAATACATCATGTGATGCTGCTGTGACGATGTGAGTTTGACACCCCTGTGTTAAGCAGTGGAAAAGCCTATCTCCTGGAATCATGGGTGCTCCATCACTGGATTTTTTTTTTTTCAAACTAAAGTGCAACAGCTATTTGGGATAATAGGAGGATTTTCTACAGAGCAGAGGTTTACATTGGAAGATCTTCAACATTCCTAAGTTGCAATAATAGAGGGATACAATCAAGATCAAGTGAGGTACTAATACTACTCTTTCAAGCCTTAGCAAGACCACACCTAGAGTACTGCATCCAGTCTTGTTCACCACATTATAAAAACAATGCTGAGACTCTAGAAAAAGTACAGATAAGAGCAACCAGGATGATTAGGGGACTGGAGACTAAAACATGAAGAATGGTTATAGGAACTGGGCATGATTAGAGAAGGACCAGGGGAGACATGATAGCAGTGTTCCAGTATTTGAGGGGGCTGCCACAGAGAGGAGGAAGGGGCCAAGCTGTTTTCTAAAGTGCCTGTAGGCCAGACAAGGAATAATGGATGGAAACTGAACAAGGAGAGATTTAATTTAGAAATAAGGAGAAACTTTCTGACAGTGAGAACAATCAACCAATGGAATACGTTGCCCTCAGAAGTTGTGGGAACGCCATCACTTGAGACTTTCCAGAAGAGATTGGACTGCCATTTGTCAGAAATGGTGTAGGGTCTCCCGCTTGGGCAGGGGGTTGGACTAGATGACCTACAAGGTCCCTTCCAACTCTGATTATCTGTTATCTTTCAATCCCATTTTAATGATTTTGTCAGAATATTCATGAACTGGCAGAGACATGGTAACAAGGTCAGCCAATGAGAGCTGAATTAGAAACTTAAATGAAGGAGCCTGTGTGTGGCCTTGCACAGAGTACTGTGCTGAGAACTGAAACTAATCTGCTCAGAGCTCTGAAGCTGCTGCTTGTATTTTGCTTGCTTATTGCTATTGTACATTTTAGTCATATATTATTATGCATATAAAGAAATTAATGAATCCTGCTGAATTAACTGTGTGTGCTTTCTGGATTTGATTTCTGCAATAAACTTTAACAGATTCAACCCTTTTAGTGATTTAAAAACGAAGAGTTGGAATCACATTATCATTGGAATCACCAATGTGGCATCTATGGGCACCAATGTGCCTACCTATATAAACTCCCTGGATGCCTGCAAGGCTTTCTACCTCGTCCCTTAAAATTTTTGAAAATGATTATTGGGCTTCCCAGATTAAGGGCATCCTTAGGGAATCACGGGAAGTTATTTTGGCCCCTAAATATACTGATTAAAAAGTATGACTCTGGCTTTCAAAATTTTACCCCAAATTACTTTCTAACTTTTCTATAATCCCAGTCGGCATAGCTAATAATGAAGGATAACTGGATATGTAATTGATCGGTGATGTTTTTGGCCCTCCACAATCCAAATACAGCCTTTAAAATATTTACAGACCCCTCACATCCCGGACATAAACTATTTCAACTCCTTCCCTCAAAACGACACTATAGAGCACTGCACACCAGAACAACTAGACACAAGGACAGTTTTTCCCAAATGCCATCACTCTGCTAAACAAATAATTCCCTCAACACTGTCCAACTATTTACAAAGTCTGCATTACTATTACTATTAATCTTCTCATCACTCCTTATCACCCATCCACTCCCACTTGTGACTGTATGACTGTAACTTTGTCGCTTGTATCCTTACGATTTATATTGACTGTTTCCTAGTATGATTTGATTGCTTATTGTACTCTATGACTATTATTAAGGTTGTATCTTATGATTCTTGACTCTTGATGAATGTATCTTTTCTTTTATGTACACTGAGAGCATATGCACCAAGACAAATTTCTTGTGTGTCCAATCACACTTGGCCAACAAAGAATTCTATTCTATTCTAGATTTGTAAATCAGGGTTCACTTCTGAGTTAGAAATTAGATCCAGCCTGGGGAAGATCTAGATTCAAATCCCCATTCAGGTCATGAAAATCACTGAATGGCATCACTTCACCCTGTTAATGTGAGGATCATTTTTGGGTTGTAAGAGCCAAACAAAATGCTATAATTTCCGAAGTACTAAGTGGTGACTAGGACAATATGTGATTTAATTTGAATTACGCTATCATTTAATGTTAATTAAGATTAAAAATGACTCATATGATTGCTTTCCCAATAGATGTTCCATAATTTCATTCCTTGTTTCCTATCACACCCTAGTAATCATATTTGGAAATCTATGGAGTATACATATCTTAGTTTTTCTCAGACTGAGAACTTCTATGCTTTGCCATTAGTTTTCACTCACAACCAATGTCTTAAAGAAAAAAAGTTTGGGGAAAAGGAGCAGAACATTTATTACTTCAACTATTCAAATGTTTAGAGATCTTGACTTGTGGAGATACTCCAAATAATTTGCCATATAGGTGCTGGAGGAATAATCAATTTTACATTTGTAGTGAAACTCTATTAAAGAACAAAAGCTAGCATTTTGCTTTATATCTTCTATACAACATTAAAAAATGAAATAGGATGTTTTGGTAAATATCTCTCAGATGCAAAGTTTCAATACATAGGAAACTTATATACTTAAAGATACCCCCCCAAAAGAAAGACATCAGGAATTGTTCCTGTTCATTTCCAATTAAAATTTTTACAGGCCACCATAGAACCATTAAATGTTTTGCAGTGAACATTTTGTCACCCTCTAAATGATTTTTTTCCACTCTGAATTTATTCTGTGAATAGATCAAACAAGCACAGCAGGAACTTCTTGGAATTGTTTGTTATAGATCTGATTCAGATGGGAATGAAAAAACCCAAAGAATAATAATAAAAATGAAAGATGATGTTGCTGCCCTACAGTATTATCTCTGTTGAATAGCAAGAAGACTTCAGAACTTTGGAAAGGAATTTTCTTACGTGCTGAAAATTAAACATGGTTGAATGCTGGAAGAAGTAGGTTTACTGAAATGCTGAAAAGAGATAGAGCAGGGGTGTAAAACTCAATTTCATTGAGGTCCGTATCAGGGTTGCGTTTGACCTCGGTGGGGGGGGGAGTGTGGCCAGGGTGGGTGTGGCCAGCTCAATGTCACTCGTGTTGGGGGCGTCTGTGGTGGCCTGAGCTCCCTGTCAGTGAAAACAGGCTCCCGAGTTCCATTTTCAGCTGCGATGGCTTCCTGTAACCCTTTGCCACCAAAAACGGAGCCTGGGAGAGCCACATGTGGCCCCCCAGAGCTCTGTTTTAGGCTGAGACTGTTTCCTGAAACCCCCGCCAGTGAAAATGTGTGCCCCCCCATCTCTGTTTTCGCTTGCAGAGACACCACGGGCTGGTCCTTCACTATTTCCACAGCTGCCTCGCAGGCCAGATCTAAGCACCCCACAGGCCGGATCTGGCCAGTGGGCCTTGAGTTTGACTCCCCTGAGGTAGAAGATCACTGTGGTGGGTAATTGGACAGGAGGAAACATGGGAATGATGGTCATATGAAAGGAGCCTGACTTTGGCCTGTGTCGGTACTCTGATGGGACCACTTGAGAATTCAAGGGCTAGAGGCTAGTTTAGTTTAGTTTACTTTATTGACATTGCACCTTGTACAACGAAATTAAATACCATCTTCAGTGTACATTATGACTTAAAATAAACACAAACACACATCCCTCACACTCCACACATTGAATTGAAAACCCCTGATATCGCATTAATATTGCACTATACAGTAGAATTCAAAAGAGCGACTGCCCTGGGATAGAAGCTGTTTTTCAGCCTATTTGTCCTTGTTTTTTTATTATCCTGTACCATCTGCCAGATGGTAATGGTTCTAAAAAAGGGTGCCCAAGATGAGATGTATCTTTGAGAATGTTTTGAACTTTCTCAAGGTAGTGGGAGCTATAAACCTTCCAAAGAGGGGAGAGGGCAACCAATGATCTTCTGGGCAATGACGTTAACCTTCTGGAGCAGCGGTCGCCAACCGGTGGGCTGCGAGAAAATTTTAGTGGGCCTCAGACAAATCTCACCCCCAGAGCACCCCCCCCCCCAAAGCAATTAATCCAGGCTGCACAGAAACACAAGGCTGCGCCGCCCACATGGCCCATGGGAACCCTTCCCGGCCACTCACTCCTTTCCCAGGAAACTTGCCTGCTAAACTGCTATTTTTTTCTTTTTCCGATCATCAGCTGTTCTGCTGTGCCGGGAGATTTAGATTAGCTAGGAAGCAGGAAATGGTTGGATTTCTTACTTTCTAGCTAGTCTTTAGATCTTCGGCTCTGCTTTTAAGCACAGCCGAACCTCCCTTAGGACAGAAGGTTCTATTATTCAGTGCAGACTCACAGCAAGCAAATTTTATGTGACAGAGTGAGCTAGCCGATGGCAGATAGATAGATCTCTGAATGAATCTGTGATTCTGTGAGCAACTCAATCTGCCTGCTTTGCCTGATTTTGGGTAAAATTTGCTCATTTTTTAAATAAAAAATTCAATATTTATATAAATGTTTGAAAAAAGGACTTCACATATTTTATGTGGTGGATTGCATTGCATAAATATAAATTATGGTGCACATACTGGTTACCAATTAAGGACCAAAATCTCAACTAAATCCTCACCATGTGATGGGGCAGTTTTACCTTTGCTGTCAAATCAGGTTTGAATGGACACAAATGGAAGATGTAATGGTGCATTTGTATGTGCACTGGAAGAAAAATGATGGTTTTAGTCATGGTTTGATTTAGCTTACTTTTAAAACATCCATTTTTGAAAGCTCTCACAGTAAAATCTGGAATCGTGTAAGGGATCAGTTCTTTTCCTTGAAATTATGCTTCAAGTTCTGATCACTTCTTTTCTATATAACTTTTAGTTAGTCGGGTAATGTAATATCACATCACACTAAAATGTATACATAGGATAGTAACACCAGAATGCCCTGTCTGTGGAGATTCTCAGTCATCCAGGTCATAGCTGACTCAAAAGTTTTTTTTTTTTACAAAAGTTTTTTTTCTTCCAAAGACCTAACAACTGAATTACTGCAAATAAATAGGATCCTTCCAACCCTCCATCCTGTCAGAACTATTGCTACCATCATCCCCACCATCCTTCCGGAACTGATGAAGCTTCTTGGATAAGAAGCAAAACATCTTTTTTTTTTCCTCAAGAAAAAAAACAGTCAAATTGTCTTTTTTTAAAATAAAAAAAGCACCTTCAAAACATCAGAATGCCCTATTAACATTTTCAAATGTGTTAAACCAAGTTCAAGTGGAGGTCATCTGCAGAATAAGTGTATCTGATGTTAAGTGTCAGAGAATGAATCTTCTCTTAAGTCTCTACATTTGAACTGGCTTTTCAGTCCATTCTCCTCAGTCTCCTGTGCGAAGCATATAAACAATGATGCTCCTGGCTGATCAGTTCAGTGGAGAAACATACCTGAAGGGAGGTGAACCCCTTAAGTGCAATTTCTAACACCCTGACTTCTACATACTGCGTATTGCCTTGTAAATCTATCCAGGCATGATATTATTATCTAAATTTTTTCCTTCTACGAATGTGTCCCTTTTACAATATTCAGGTTGGTTTCTATGAGAGAGCTCTCTGGTGACTATTCGTTCAAGGTGTGCAGATCAGCAGGTGAAGAGTTGAACAAGTTGTGTTTTCCAGGTGAATTGTGTTTGCAATAGGACAATTTGTCAGTGTAGATATGTCCTGAGTGATGCTCGAAGCCAGGGCTTCAAAACTGGGCCTTTGGATGGCATGCTAGAAGAGGCAGCTGCCCAAATATATGTAAGCCAGGACAAAAATTAGCACAGTTCATTTTAATTATGAATTAATAGCAATTAATATAATATCTTACACTTCTTTTTTCTCTTTGTTCACATTCTCCTTTGTGCATCACACATTAAATTTTCTGAAGAACCCTTCCGTTCCATCCAGGTTGGTAGACACCTTTGTATTCTAGAGCAAGATGATTTCAAGACTTTAAAAGATTCAGTATGTATTCAAACACTTGTTGAAGTAAACCTCCTGTTGAATCTTGAACATTTACTTGAGATATTATTTGAGATAATAGCACCACCTATTGAGAAGATTCTGTAATATTGAGGGCATCAAATAGATAATTTCCATTTCCAGTCATTCTGAACAGCACATCCATTAAATCTTACAGAAGCTAAGATCTCCTTGGCTGAACTTCAGAGTTCTTCAGTGCTGGTAAGGAAAAAAAAAGAGCATTCGATTTTTTTCTCTTTCCTTCAAATATTCCACATCTACCTAAATGAGTAGAACATTCCAAAAATTTTACCTTTCTCCCAAATCTGAACTTAAGCAAGGATAGTCTTTTATTAATACTGTAACTGGTTTAATTTTGATGACTCCTCTCAACTTTTGTGCTGCAGTTTGATGAGAAGCTTCTGTCAACATGTGGCCAGCATGAAAACACAGAACACAGTAGCCTTTCTGCCAAAGTGGTACCTATTTATCTACTCGCATTTGCATTCTTTCGAACTGCTAGGTTGGCAGGAGCTAGGGTGAGTAAAAAGAGCTCACTCCATTGTGTGGCTCACAAACTGACTGCTGAGCCATTGCACGGCTCTTGGAGAAGAAATTCTATTTTTAAAAGGACTTGCCTTCCAAGTAGACCAAAAATAACATTTTTAGGGTCCGGAGGGTGGGGAAAGGACAAAGTAAAAGAGAAGGCTTTAGATCTATATAACACAACCACAAAATGAGAACATGAATGGGGAGAGAGTACGATAGGCAGGCATGAAGGAGTCCATTAATGAGAGCATATTCCCAAAATACTTCAAAAACCAAGACCTGGTTTCTAATAAAAAGATAGGGATTTTTTAAAAAAAATCTTAGGAGAATTCTGTTGAATCAAAAGTAAAACTTGACTTATGACCATAGTTGGGATGAGAATTTCTTTTGCTAAGCAAGGCAATTGTTAAGTGAGTCAGACCTGATTACAACTTTTTTTGCCATGGTCATTAAACAAATCACTGCACTTGTTAAGAGTCATTAAGTGAATCCAGCTTCTCCCACTTTGCTTGTCAGAAGCTAGCTGAGAAAATTGCAAATGGTAATCAATTGTCCCTGAGATACTACAAGCATTATAAATACAAGCAACCCCCCAGATTTTAATTACGCAACTGTGGGGATGCCATGACAGTCGTAAGTATGAGGGTATATCATAAATTTTTTTTTAATGCTGTTGTTACTTTGAATGGTCACTAAATGAATGGTTGTAAGAGAAAGACTATCTATAAGCTGTTTCTCTCTGCTTTCTCTCCCATCTCGGCATCTACAGGAGGTCAGGTTTAAAAAGCATCACTGTGGTTTGTTTACTTATTTTATTTCTATATCACCTGACTCACAGCATCTCTGGTGAAAAGAAAGAGAGGGAAAGAGAATAGAGGGAGGGAAGGTGAGAGGGAGGGAGGGAGTGAGGGAGGGAGGAAGGAAGGAAGGAAGGAAGGAAGGAAGAAAGAAAGAAAGAAAGAAAGAAAGAAAGAAAGAAAGAAAGAAAGAGAAAGAAAGAAAGAAAGAAAGAGCACAGAAAACCATGAAACCAGTGGTGATATTCTACTGGTTTAGCCCAGTTCAGCTGAGCTGGTAGCAGCAATGAGTAGCGGAGACCAAACCAGTTCTCTCCACCACTCTGCTGTTGGGCCCACCCGCCTGCCAGGACTCCCATACTCACTTTATCCTCTGCTTTTGAAGCGCAGCTGCTTTGTGTGGCACAGCAGAGTGCCACACGGCAGCTGTTGAAGCGACCGGGATCATGCAGGCTTGCAGGAGGTGAATTGGAATGCCTCTGCGCCTGTGCAAAGTGCAGGTTTGGTGCATGCAAAGTGTATGCACATGCGCAAAGCATGCCCACTAAGCCATGCCCACCGAACTGGTGGTAAAACTTTTTGAATCCCACCACTGCATGAAACAATGGAATAGTTTAAAAAAGGAACAAACGATGGCAAAACCCAGACAACAAGGAGCAAACCCACGCTCTCCTGAATTGTGTCATAACAAGCTTCTTCTTTTTTTATGTTTGTTGATGCAACAGGGCTTAAGGGAGCAATGTTTGTAATTTAACACCATGATACTTTTTTAAACGTAAAATCTGACAAAAGCAGAATTAATCCACCTTGGCAATGCTACCTTTCTCCCTCCTCCCCCAGTAGGCTTCTGGGAAAAAAATATTTGCAAAGGGGAAAGAAATTGAACTTGTTGTAAAGAAATTTTCCATTAGAGGGATGGCTGTAGAGTCACCATTTGCCAACTGTCTTCGATGATCCGCATAAGAGTCAAAATAATTTAATAATCTTTTCCTTATTTTTAAAAGGATGGAAACTACTGTACTAGTCTCTCAGACAATGCAGGCTCCCCAGGGGTGGGATTCCACTGGTATAACAATGGGTTCGGTGATCGCGCCTGTTCACGCCAAACATGCGCTCCATGCACTCACTCTGCAATTGAAGCAGCTATAATACTTACCTTCTACAACAGTTCCTGTGAAGAAAACAGCTGAGACGTGGCAAACCACTTTGCCGCGTGAATCAGCTGTGCTCTAAACAAAGGAAGTACATAAAGTACATAAAGGAACTACAGAAATGCATGAAACCAAAGATGAAAACCTCCTAGAATGCATATGGGTCAATATAAAAGAAAAAAAGAATGACATGGCCATAGGCGTATATTATAGGCCACCCAATCAAGCAGAAAAAATAGATGTCCTTTTTGCTAGCCAACAAACAAACATATACAGGAAACACACAACAAGAGTAATGAGAGACTTCAATTATCCTGGTATCAATTGGAAAACTAATTCTGCACCAAGTGAGAAATCAAATAAGTTCCTAACCAACCTAGAGGACAACTTTGTTGTCCAAAAGGTAGAGGGTGAAACTAGAGGGACAGCCATATTGGACTTAATTCTTACAAACAGAGAAGAAGTGATAGAGGGAGTTGAAACTGTAGGAACCTTGGGTGAGAGTGACCATGTCATACTAGAATTCAACATAACACAAACACAAGCAACAGAACATAATGACACCAGAGTCTTGGATTTTAAAAGAGCTGATTTCAATAAACTCAGAGAAAACTTGGGAAAGATTCCATGGATGAAAATCCTAAAGGGGAAAACAACTCAAGAATCTTGGGATACTCTAAAAAGTATGATCATAGAAGCCCAGACCATTGAGAAAGAAAAACTGAGAATACCACTGAGAAAGAAAAACAAGAAATCCAAGAAGAAACCAGCATGGCTGCACAAAGATCTCTTTGGCAAATTGAAAGAAAAAGTACAAAAAATGGAAAGAAGGACATACAACTAAAGCAGAATATCAGCAGATAGCCAGAATCTGCAAAGACGAAGTCAGGATAGCAAAGGCTCAGAACGAACAAAGACTTGCAACAAAAGTCAAAGATAATAAAAAAAGTTTCTTCCAACATATAAATAACAAGAAAAAAATCAAGGAAACAGTCGGTCCACTAAAGAGAGAAGATGGCAAGGAAGTAACAGGCAACAGAGAGAAAGCAGAACTGCTTAACTCATTCTTTGCCTCTGTCTTTACGCAAAAAGAAACTATAGCTCAACCCACCAAAAACATAACTGTAAAAGACAGTCCAGAAATAAAAGTTAAAATAAGCAAGAAAATAGTAAGAGAACACTTGTCTGATCTTGATGAAAACAAATCACCGGGGCCTGATGGATCACATCCCAGAGTTTTAAAGGAGCTGGCAGAGGTTATCTCAGAATCACTGCACCATATCTTTCAAAAATCCTGGAGCACCGGGGAACTACCAGAGGACTGGAAAAGAGCTGATATGGTTCCCATCTTCAAGAAAGGGAAAAAAAAAAACCCAGGAAACTATAGATCAATCAGCCTAACATCAATACCCGGGAAGATACTGGAAAAGATAATAAAAAAACAGATCTGCCAACATCTAGAAACAAGTAAAGTAATAACTAGCAGTCTGCACGGGTTTGTTAAGAACAGATCATGCCAAACCAATCTTATTTCATTCATCAACACAGTGACTAAATTAGTAGACCGGCAAAATACTGTGGACATAATATATTTAGATTTCAGCAAGGCATTCAACAAAGTAGACCACAACCTCCTTCTTATTAAGCTAGAAAAAAGTGGAATAGATAGCACCACCACTAGATGGACTCTCAACTGGCTGACAAACCCTACTCAACGAGTAGTCTAAGTCTACATGGAGGGAAGTAAGCAGTGGGGTGCTACAAGGTTCCATCTTAGGCCCAGTACTCTTCAATATCTTCATTAATGACTTAGATGAGGGAATAGAAGGGGAACTTACCAAATTTGCAGATGATATTAAGCTGGCAGGAATAGCTAACACCCAAGAAGGTAGGCTCAAGATCCAGATGGATCTTGACAGATTAGAACACTGGGCCATATCTAATAAAATGAAATTCAATATAGAGAAAAGTAAAGTCCTACACTTAGGCAAGAAAAAACAAAAGTACACATATAGACTGGGTGAAACCAGGCTCAATAGCAGTAACTGTGAGAGGGATCTTGGAGTCTTAGTAGACAACCAGCTAAATATGAGCCAGCAGTGTGCAGCAGCAGCCAAAAAAGCTAATGCAACCCTAAGTTGTAGTAACAGAGGGATACAATTAAGATCAAGGGAAGTACTAATACCACTCTATAAAGCCTTAGTAAGACCACAACTAGAGTACTGCATCCAGTTTTGGTCACCACATTATAAAAAAGATGTTGAGACTCTAGAAAAAGTACAGAAAAGATCAGCCAGGATGATTAGGGAACTGGAGACTAAAACATATGAAGAATGGTTACAGGAACTGGGCATGGCTAGTCTAGTGAAGAGAAGGACCAGGGGAGACATGATAGCGGTCTTCCAATATTTGAGGGGCTGCCACAGAGAGGAGGGGGTCAAGCTATTTTCTAAAGCTCCTGTAGACCAGACAATGGATGGAAACTGAACAAGGAGAGATTTAACCTGGAAACAAGGAGAAACTTTCTGACAGTGAGAACAATCAACCAATGGAACAGCTTGCCCTCGGAAGTTGTGGGAGCCTCATCAGTTGAGACGTTCAAGAAGAGATTGGACTGCCATTTGTCAGAAATGGTGTAGGGTCTCCCGCTTGGGCAGGGGGTTGGACTAGATGACCTACAAGGTCCCTTCCAACTCTGATTATCTGTTATCTGTTAGGACAGGAAAGAGCAGGGGCCAGTGGGCGGGCCCACATGCTCGTCACAGCAAATGGGTTCTGAGACAGCTGATCTTCAGAGCAAGGGGTTCGCCCGAACGGGTCCGAACTGGTAGAATCCCACCCCTGAGGCTCCCTCAACTGAGAATCAGAAATGAGCACCGCCCCTTGAGTCAGTCACAACTGGACAGGGGAAACCTTTACAACTTATTTTCTTTTCCAAGAATGAACCATTCCAAAGAACCTTTTTCTTGCAGTTGAAGACATACTGAATCTTGGGATACTTCCCAGGAACCATGGAATTGCAAATAACAGAATAAGAGAATCATAGAGTTAGAAGGGACATCAGTGGTCTTCTAATCCGACCCCTGCTCAAGCAGGACACCCTGTGTCTTTTCAGATAAATGGTTGCCCAACCTCTTTTTTAAAAACCTCCAGTGATGGAGCACCTTAAACTTTTCAAAAGGCATCAAAATAATTTTTCAAGACAGCTTCTACTCTCAACATTACAGGAATTGCCAGAACACTGAGTCAATATCCTAATGAGTCAAGCATGCGATTCCAGGTCATCAAATATATTAATCCATGCACCATTCTTCTTTTAGATGTGTTTAAACCTTTTAAGAGCTGATTGCAATAATAAGCTTGATTTAATTTATACGTATCTTTAAACGGTACGCTTTGCCTTTCATATTCTATCTACAGAATTCTCAAACCAGGCTGAGATGACAGAGTAACAATGCTAATTAATTACAAAATCCCACAGCATAAAATGATGGCTGTGATCCTCTTCCTCCTGCATTGTTAAATATGGAGCCATAATAATGAAAAGTACAGATTAAAATGATATGGTAGCGCATCTGAAACCGTGGCAAAATCCACAGATAAAAATAACAGTTTAATATTATAAATGATTAAAATGAAGGAATGTGTGTGTATTTCTGTGGGTAAAACTTTGTATTGCATTTAACAATACATCACTTCAAAATTGTGGCTTTATTATCTGCAGCTCTGTAATTTCAGCCTTAACAGGAATGGAGTCTTCTGACTAGGTAGGACATCTTTTTCAAATGGGAGTCAGTCATTCATCTTCATGAAGCATTGTGCAACCATAAATTCCATGAACAGATCTTCATCTGCAACCGATCTGTAGAAAAGTCTTTTTTGCACACTTGAATGCCAGCTTTTGGGCTCCACAACAGCCTTCATTTGTATCCAGACCCTAAAATCATACATCATGGAGTCATTTCAAATGCCTGTCATAATTAAAGATTTAAAAAAATCCTTGTGTTCTGGTGAACATTGCTTGTTTTGGAAGTTAAAGAGAATCGAGTTCCAACATATTTTATGCTTTTAAACAGCTGCCCACTCCACTTATCTTTCTCTCACCAAGAAATAGAAACTTGGCAGTCACGCTTTGAGGAAATTCTAAGCTTTGTACTTAATCATAATAATAAACCTCAGAGCTCTGGGATGTCATTTCAAAGTAAAAATGTGCTTAAGTTATCAGTGTTAAAGAGCAATAACTTGGATGGAAAAATTGATAGTTTAGAGCTTGGGAGTGTTTGTGCAAATACTAGCGTGCTTTTTATTTCTCCAGAACTATTAGTATAAACATAAAATATGAATTAATAGGCAAATGGATTGGTATAGTATAGGTCTCCAAACTCTAAAGAGACATTTAGTTTTCTGATGGAAACTTCATTCCCTCCTGTTGGGTCACCAAGTTAAAATATTATCCACTATTCTTTGAGCCAACAGTAAATAATACTAGCAAAAGAGATCAGAATAGATCTGGAAGGGACCTTGGAGGTCTTCTAATCCGGGGTTGCCAACCTTTTGGACCTCAGGGACCACCAAACTCATAATTTTAAATCCTGGGGAACACTAATAGGAATTTTGACTGACGGTGGCTTTCTGACATTAGTGGGAGAGACACAGAGAGATCAGATCTAACCTCTCTCCCTCCCTCCCTCCCTCTCTCTCTCTCTCTCCCCCCATCCCTCTCTCTCTCTCTCTCTCTCTCTCACACACACACACACAAACACACAGAGGCAGGGGTGGGATTTGAATTTCTTAACAGCCAGTTCTGTGGGTGTGGACTAATTTTTGGGTGTGGCTTGGTGTTCATATGACTGGCTGGGCAGGGCTTGTATGTAAATATAAATATTTATGTAAATATTGATTTTTTTTTATAAAAAAGAGCAACTTTTACCCAAAATCAGGCAAAGCAGGCAGGCAGATTGAGTTGCTCACAGAATCACAGATTCACTTAGAGATCTGTGTTTCTGCCATCAGCTACCTGAGCCTGCACTGAATAATAGAACCTTTAGTCCTAAGGGAGGTTTGGCTCTGCTTAAAAGCAGAGGCAAAGATCTAAAGATTAGCTAGAAAGCAAGAAATCCAACGATTTCTTGCTTTCTAGCTAATCAAAATCTCCCAATACAGCAAAATAGCTGATGCTCAGGAAAAAAAGGAAAAATAGCAACTCAGCAGGCAAGTTTGCCAGGTAAGGAGTGAGTGGGCGGGGAGGGTTCCCACAGCTCATATGGGCGGCACAGCCTTGTGTTCCTGCGCAGCCTGGATAATTGCTTTGGGGGATGCTCTGGGGGTGACATTTCTCTGCAGACCATCAAAATTTTCTCGCGGACCACCAGTGGGCCGTGGCTCACCAGTTGGCAACCACTGTTCTAATCCTTCCCCCTGCTTGTGCATTTCAGACAAGTGGCTATCCAGTGTCTTATTAAAAACCTCCAATGATGAAGCATCCACAATGTCTGAAGGCAAGCTGTTCCACTGGTTAATTGTCCTCGCTGTTAGGAAGTTTCTCCTTAATTCCAGGTCCTTTTCTGCATTGGCATAATGCTGGCCAAGTGATACTATCTCTAATTGGGATGTAGAGGTCAAATCGAGACAGGAATTTGTAGAATTTTTCTCCTTGTTTCCTGTCCCTTCCATGAACTGTCAACAGACAGCGGTGAAATAGCAATCGACAGAATAAAAGTCCAGAAGATGCAGAATGAAAGTTCTTACTTTACTTGAACCAAATCATGTCACAAACATGTTCTGGAAACATCCTTTTTTTCCCTACTGTGTTCCCATGATGTTGCTTTCATCTCATTCCTAGTACAAAAGGGAGACAGGTTTAAGTTGTGCTTTGCTGGACTGGGGTTAAAGCAGCATTTTCTCCTATTCTTCCATCCTTGTGTAAAGTCCATCTCAAGATATATTACAAGATCCAAGACTGTAAAGGCTTGAAACAGAGGCAAGAAACACTGGATTAAAACACTGGCAAAGAGATAACAAATTTTATAAGGGTATATTTTCTGCTATAGGAAGGATGAGTGAGTAACCATGGTTCAAAAATTCTAGCAATATCCAATTGATGTTATAGGTATTGATGTAACTGGTTTTGAAGCTGTGGGTCTTTAGTACTCTGAGTTTGATTGTTGCAGACATTTCATTACTCAATTCAGTAGCATCATCAGTGCTTATCATCACTGTGATGACCCGAGGTGTGGCACAAAGGCTACACAGTCAGTTAAGCAGTAAGAGTCTCTTTAATATCTCCAGCTATGCCCCCAATGTCCAGGTTACCTTCTGGCTGGAAAAAAACTCTCCCAGGAACAGCCTTTGACAGTAGAAAATTCAGTCCAACACAAGCTCCAACTTAAAATCCAAACAAACCAAATGGAAGTAATTAGTTTGGCAAGGCAGTTGCAGGAGTTCTGATGGCTTGTTCTTGGACAGCAAGAATCAGGCCTTCTGTCTCTTTCTTCGGTGTTCCATTGGTCAGCCATAACCAGGTCTTTTCCTTATCTACTTTTCCTTGGATCTTTTCAAGAACTGTCCATGCAGTGCTTTGTTACACCAGCTGTCAGCCAGAGTTTGCATTGCTGTTTTCCTATATTGATATATTAATGTAATTAATTAAATATCATTATTAACACTCAATGAGAACATGACCGGAGAAATAGCAATAGCACTTAGACTTATATACTGCTTCACAGTGCTTTGCAGCCCACTCTAAGCGGTTTACAGAATCAGCCTATTGCCCCCAACAATCTGGGTCCTCATTTTACCCACCTCAGAAGGATGGAAGGCTGAGTCAACCTTGAGCCTGGAGAGAGTCAAACTTCCAAATTGCAGGCAGCTAGCTGTCAGCAGAAGTAGTTCGCAGTACTGCACTCTAACCACTGCTCCACCGTGGGTCTTAAGAAAAGTAAACATATATGCATAGTTCACATAATTATAAGTAAAACCTCTATGGCGGGATGAGAGTGGCCTCATAACTGGATGTCCAGTTCAGCTACCCAGGCAATCACCTCTGGCATTGCTTCATGCAGATCTTCTAGGGAACCAGAGAATGCACATCATGGGCAATCTTGCACAATATGTTTAATAGTTTGCATATCAGTACCACGATCGCAACATGAGGATTTTTTTCCATTTCCACTGATACAGGACAGAGGCACATCTTCCAGTCTCACACCTAATTCTGTTCAATGTTAATCAGACAAAACATGGCGGGTCAAATCCCAGGTGGTTTGGTAGAGAGCTCACTAATGGTCAGACAATTCCTCTCTCCAGGTATTCTTGGGGTTAAACTGGTTAGAAGTTAAGTGAATAGCTGATTTCCAAGATGGCCTGTAGGAGTTCAATCTTGTGGTGGGCTGTGAATTGTCCTGATGAACAAGGAGGGACTTACAGATACAGATTAACAGAGTTGGAAGGGATCCTGTAGGTCATCTAGTCTATCCCCTGCCCAAGCAAACCCTACATCATTTCTGACAGATGGCAGTCCAGTCTTTTCTTCAAAGTTTCCAGTGATGAAGCTCTCACAACTTCCAAAGGCAACTTCTGTTCCATTGGTTGATTGTTCTCACTGTCAGAAAATATCTCCTTGTTTCCAGGTTAAATCTCTCCTTGTTCAATTTCCATCCATTATTCCTTGTCTGGCCTTCAGGAGCTTTGGAAAATAGCTCGACCCTGCCTCCTCTCTGTGGCAGCCCCTCAAATATTGGAAGGCTGCTATCATGTCTCCTCTGGTTCTTCTCTTCACTAGACTAGCCAAGCCCAGTTCCTGCAACCGTTCATTGTATGTTTTAGCCTCCAGTCCCCTAATCATCCTGGTTGTTCTTCTCTGCACTTTTTCTAGAATCTCAACATCTTTTTTATAGTATGGTGACCAAAACTGGATGCAGTACTCTAGGTGTGGTCTTACTAAGGTCTTACTAATGACCTGTTGATTATCCTTGTCCATAACCAATTTACATCTCCTTCCTGAGGAAATTTGAAAGGAAGTCGACTGCTACTTCCAACATAGCTTACTTTGTATGTTTTTAATGGGCACTTGAAGTGATAGAATTTGAACTTCATCAGGATTTCAATGCTAGCATGATTATCCCTACTGGAGGCAATTAGCTGTCACAGAAGAGTAATATTTAATTTTTCATCCTTCAAACTGCTGAAAAGGCTATTATTATTATGAAAACCTCAGTATCTTAGAATTACTTTTGTTCTCTATATCTGTACTACTGTAGGCCAAGGCACTGATATATTGAGTATTTGACCTTACTGTGGGGGGAAAAAAATCATTAAATACTGATTGCTAGATTATTTCTTTCACAAGTACTCATTTGAGGGGGTTCAATTATGCCTGCAAAATTGATTTGGTATATAAAGAATGTATTCACTTAATGGATCCACACATTTCCACTAAGTAACATCTATTACACTCTGCTCTCCTCCGTTTAATCATTTTGCCAATTATTTGAGCACAAGAAAGACCTTCATACTTATAAAAATTAAATATATTTCCTAGAAGATATGTTAGTGTGACAGTTATCTAAGAATGATTCATTTCACTGGCTTAAAACATGTCTGTATTAAATGATGTCCGCTACTTGGCCTTGCCATCAGGGTCACAGCAAAAGTTACTTGTCTTGTTGAATACTTTACATATATCAGATCATAACAAAACCGCTGAGCTTGTAATGCTATGAAGTACCATTAAGTGGAATGCCATTTGCTTCTGATTTTCTTTTCGCAGCTCAGCACATTCAGTGTAATTCTGCAGGGATCCTGCACTAGCAGAGAACGTATAGCAAAAACTCCATGTACTAAAGCTAAAGGCTTTATGGACCTTTGGAGAATCCTCTGAGAAGCCCTGCCTACAAACATAGGGGATTTCTAAGCCCTTTCCCTTCAAGGCTTCTTAATAGGGGTAATATTAATTTCAGGAGGCCCTCAGCAAAATATCTCCCCACTTCCAAATGCTAATGGCTTATTTGCTATTTCGCTGGGCAAGTTGGAGCTGTTGATTAATTTAAACAATCTCTGAGTCCACTGGGGATCCTTTAAATGATGAGATCCTGAAAATAGATGTAACGTTCACTGTCTAACTCACCTGACTTGCAAACTGATTGTCAATCATTGTTGGGGAAAAAAAAAAAACCAAGCTAGGGAAACAAAACAGAAACATATGGAGAATATTGGGTCTGACTGAGCCATCCAATTGCCTTCTGGATTGGGTGAAGGTTTATTCTCCAAGCTTGTAGGTTGGTTTCTGAATGTTTCATTACGAGGCTAGGAAACATCGTCAGTGGAGTTTAGGCTAAACTCCTGAAGATGTTACCTAGCCTGGTAATGAAGCGTTTGGAAACCAACCCACAATCTTAGAGAATGACCCTTCACCCTCATCCAACACTTGAGCTATTTATATTTGCCACTATTGCATTCTGGATTGGGAGATCCTGCTAATTGAGAACTTCCTCTTGATGTACCCCCATTTGTTTTTTTTAGAATGATCACCATATTGTTTGGGGTTACAGGAACATTTTCACTTTAAATTACTGGTGCTCATCTTCTGGAACATCCCATAATTTGAAAAAAACATCTAAATCAAATCCATGCTCGCATGCACGTGGTATATGGTTGTATAATCAAAGTGGCTTGGTTTTTCTTGAAGTTAAAATGGGTCCCTTCAAATTTTAGGACTTTAACATCTCATCAGGGGCTTCTGGGAGATGTCAAGATGCCAGCCTGTCAAATTTGACTAGCTCAGGAAACAGAAGGAAGTTAGAAGTTCTTGGAATGTATTTGAAATGTAGTTCAGTGCACTTAATAGCAATAGCACGTAGACTTATATACTACTTCACAGTGCCTTACAGCCCTCTCTAAGTGGTTTACAGAGACAGCCTATTGTCACCAACAATCTGGCTCCTCATTTTACCCACCTCGGAAGGAGGGAAGGCTGAGTCAACCTTGAGCCTGGTATGACTCGATCTGTCAAATTGCAGGCAGCCGGCAGTCAGCAGAAGTAGCCTGCAATACTGCATTCTAATCACTGCGCCACTGTGGCTCTTAAGGTACTACTTAAGGTGCTACAATAGTAGAGGTAGTCCTCAACTTACAATTGTTCATTTAGTGACTATTTGAAATTACAACAGCACTGAAAAAAGCGACTTATGACCATTTTTCATATTTATGACCATTGCAGCTTCTCTATGATCACGTGATCAAAATTTAAACATTTGGCAACTGACTCACATTTATGACGATTGTAGGATCATGTCATCCCGTCTTGCAACCTTCTGACAAGCAAAGTCAACAGGGAAGCCAGATTCGCTTCACAACCATGTTACTAGCTTATCCACTGCAGTGATTCACTTAACAACTATGGCAAGTAAGGTCTTTAAATGGGGCAAAACTTAGCATCCAAAATTTTGGACTCAATTGTGGTCATAAGTCAAGGACTATTTGGAATATGAAAGCTTGTCCAAGCTCCTCTCTACTTTAACTTATGCCTAACTGAGTGAAGACAGTTAGTTTGAGTTTCTGTCTCACACTTTTCATTTTCCTTGGATTCATATCTATTTGTTTTGGAACCTCTCCATGTTCTTCTGACTTTCTATCCCACTTAAAAAATTGATAATGTCTGTTACTACCTTGTGCTCTTGAGGCTAAAATAGGCAAATAAATATTCACCTTCCCACACCTACAGTACATGCTACTTCTGTCTTAGAAGGTACAAATGGGCTTGAAACTGGGAATCTCATCTAATGGACTGAGAAGCTCTCTAATCTGTAGAGATTCTCAGGCATTCAGGTACCTTTGGGACAACTATGACCTGAATGACTGAGAATCTCTACAGATTTTAGCTATGCAATTTGGGATGAACACCCTAGGAATTGATTTCCAGAGGGAAAATTGCAGATTACAGGAACCAGGAGCACCATTCAGCTGACCCTGAGGACACAGATAAACCTCCAAGTGCTTCAGCGACCCTCTAAAAGGATGCATGACTATCTGTCTGCAAAGAATAGAAATCCTTCCATTCCCCACTATCCTGTCAGAGCTGAAAAAACTTCTTGGATGAGAAGTGAAATGTCTTCAAAAAGAAAAAAAAAACAAGAAAGTTCAGTTGCCTCTTGAAAAAGCACCTTTGGGGCAGAAACTCTCAACTTTAAGCCCTGTAGAATCAAGTAAAGAATCTTGGGTTATACTGAGGATAAGCAGTATGAATCCCTGGAGATGAATAGCTGCTGGCCTGATTTGTCATGAGGCCATTTGAGTCATAAATGCTACTTTCTCCATGCAGATAGATGGCCGTGCCTGTTTCAGCGTACACCATGGAGTCACGAAATGATAAAAATATCTCAAGCTAAAAACGGGACAGGCTGGAGGTCATGACTAGCACAGCTTGCCACGCATCAATTTCATATTCCCTACTACGTACTGTCAGTTTGCTGTTGAGTTACTGCTGCCCCATCTGCTGGGAGCCGGGGTGATCACAATAGGTGCTCTTGGCATCTCGATGTTGCAGAGCATTCAAGCTGCAGGACCCCCAATTCATTTACAGCTGTTGAGTTTAATGTGTCAGTATGGAAATTGCTCGCTTGGCATTTTCAATCCGGAAGAAGAATGGCCTCTACAGAAAAACAAGAAGATGAAAGGATTAGGAATGATAACTGTACAGCATTTGGTGGACTTAAAAGACAGCCACATCAGTCTGTGGAAGGTGGATAGAAAGATTAGATAACTCTCGTTATAATTGTTCTAAAAGAAATATGGTTGCACCTGGGACTGATGACATGTAAGTAGGTAAAATAGTCCTTGATTTACAGTCATTTGTTTAGTGAACATTCAAAGTTTCTTTTTCAAGTTCTAGTTTTATTAATTTACCCAAAGTACACATATAGACAGGCTCAATAGCAGTAACTGTGAGAGGGATCTTGGAGTTTTAGTGGACAACCAGCTAAATATGAGCCAGCAGTGTGCAGCCGCTACCAAAAAAGGCTAATGCAATCCTAAATTGTATTAACAGACGGATACAATCAAGATCAAGGGAGGTACTAATACTACTCTATAAAGCCTTAGTAAGACCACACCTAGAATACTGCATCCAGTTTTGTTCACCACATTATAAAAAAGATGTTGAGACTCTAGAAAAAGTACAGAGAAGAGCAACCAGGATGATTAGGGGACTAAAACGTATGAAGAATGGTTACAGGAACTGGGCTTGGCTAGTCTAGTGAAGAGAAGGACCAGGGGAAACATGATAGCAGTGTTCCAATATTTGAGGGGCTTCCAAAGAGAGGAGAGGGTCAAGCTATTCTCCAAAGCCCCTGAAGGCCAGACAGGGAATAATGGATGGAAACTGAACAAGGAGAGATTTAACCTGGAAATAAGGAGAAACTTTCTGACAATGAAAATTATCAACCAATGGGACAGTTTGGCCTCAGTAGTTGTAGGACTGCCATCACTTAAGACTTTCAAGAAGAGATTGGACTGCCATCTTTCAGAAATTGTATAGGATCTCCCACTTGGGCAGGGGGTTGGACTAGATGACCTACAAGGTCCCTTCCAACTCTGATTATCTGAAATCTAATGTATTAGCTCAATACCCATTACCCAGATTACTTTTGCTAAAAAGCCAAATGGTTACAGTGGGCAAAGCCAGAACTAAAAGTTTGATCGCGAAAATTATCTAGCTAACTTTCCCTTTCGTGGTCCATCCCCCTGCTATTTCTCCATTGTCAAGTCATATTTGAAGAGGATGCTTTGGTAACTGTCCCTTCAGTGGTTGGTTAGATGGAGAGGTGATACAATCCATCCTCAGGTCCACGGTTATGACATTCTTCTATGGCTTGGAACTATGGCGCTTGTCTATCTTTTTATTCTTCTGTCTCTTAGTGGCATGACGGTTTGGGTTTCAATCAGAATAGAGCTGGAAGGGCACCATGAAGGTCTTCTAATCCAGTTCTCTGCTTCAGGAGGAAACCCTATGCCATTTCAGACAGATGGCTGTCCAGTCTCCTCTTAAAAGCCTTCAGTGATGGAGTGTCCACAACTTCCGAAGGCAAGATGATCCACTGATTAATTGTCCTCACTGTTAGGATGTTTCTCCTTCATTCCAGGTTGCTTCGCTCCTTGATCAGTTTCCATCCATTGCTTTCTGTCTTGCCTTCTGGTTCTTGTTTATTCTGCAGTGTCTTTAGTTGAGACCCCATAATTAAGGAAAGGAAAAGAAAGGAAAAGGGGGACTATGCACAAAATGTCAGACTCCTTAATTTAAAAGAGCATTTCCCCTGTTTCTCTATTATCTCCTTGATATTTTCTGCATTGGAAAATAGTTGCTCAACATCATACCAGAGCATAAAATAGGAGCAGGATTATTATATTGGAACACATGCATGGTCCATCCAGAGCTGGCATCCTCCCTCTCTGGCTGTGGCCAACACCAGATGTCTTACAAGGAACTATAAAAGCCTCCCTAATGGGCTCAATTGTGCTATATTATACATGAGATGATATCTCTGTTTGTCCCCAGCTGGTAATCCCCTTATATCCAAAATTATCGAGGCTGCTGGCCCATGTAATTTTTCTCCAACTGCCTGTAATTGCTAGGCAAATTCTTGTTCATCTAAACATTGAATGTCTCCTTTCTTTTTTTTAAAAAAAGCATGTGACACTAATGCGACTGCTTAAAGTTCAATATAATCTTATCTTTTGTTTGAACATCTTTGGGATGCATATGGCATCTTCTTTTACCCATCATCCACTGAGGCCTATTTCTGAAGCAGATGTTGAAACTTCTTGAGGGCTGATGGGATGAGCATTGAGCGGGTAGAGAATCAATTCCTGATTTGCTAACATAATTTCTTAAGGCCTATTTTTCCCCCAGAAAGTCCTAGGATTTAATAATGAGATGTCACCCCCACAGTGCCCGGCAATTTGAAAATATCAATATATGTTTCCTGGTTCCATAGAAGTCTTTCCACTGAGAAGGATAAATAAGATGAGGAAAGCATCAAGGTAAACCTTTAGTAGTCCAAATAAGGCTGAGAATTTTGACTTAAACTGTGGGATACGTTAGATGGTTATTGTCAACAATTCTAAAGTGGGGCTAAATTGATGTTGTGACCTAGAATCCATGTTGGCATCACATGTATTGGGACACAGTTAGGAAAATGATGTGAATTATATAATTTGTGATAATTTTATGATGTACCAGTAAAGGAGGATATTTGTAGCTCAGGGTTGAAATGAGGGGTCCTTGGTGGTCTCTGAGCTTGCTGTCAGGGTTCCAGTGATTGCCCTAATTAAATCATGAACCTCGAGCCAAGCTTCAAAAAAAAAATCAAAAGATTTATTAGGAGTAACATGTCATCATTAACCTAAATGAAGCCAACTCTGGCATACATAATTCACAGTCACCTGTCACCCTGTTCCCCTCCCCCCGGGTGTATCATAAATCAGATTCTCCAATGAAGCATGTTCACAGGCTGGGTGTCATCAATCACATTCTCCAATAAAGGATTTTTGAGGGCAAAAGATTTGGTAACCTAGCTACAGTCTTTGTAGATAAGGGTGGAATGTACTTCTAGTTTTAAACTGCTGTAATGCTCCTTCAGATTCTCCCACCCTTATTTACGGCAACTCGAAAACAGGCATATAGGAATGTTTTATGAGTTGACATTTGCTTGTTTTTTTGCAGACGTTTCATTACCCTAACTAGGTAACATCATCAATGCTAATGAGGAGTGCTGTTTGTTGTCAGTTTATATTCTGGTGTTTTGTTTGTCTGTGTGGGCATGGATGGTCTTTGGGATTCTTTGGTTGGGCTGTTTACTAATGGCTCTTTGGCAGTTTCTTGATTGGGGTCTTGCTTACTTGATTTTTGGTCTGAAGTTAACCTTGGAGTTAATCTCTGTTGATCCCAGTGCTAATTACTGGTGGAGAGGTGCTGGAGTCTTTTTGTTCTCTTTTGGGCTGGTTGCTTGTCTCTTTTGCATAGTTTACAGATGTTGTTAATGTCTATGTATCTATTGATGACTGATTTATCAGAGTGCAGTATCTTTTCAGAGATGTCATTATGAGATTAAAAAAAACCCACAAAGAGCTTGTGTTCGTAGACTGTAGGAGAGTGACCGTTTCGTATCCACCCCCTAAAGATTACCACTGAAGCTTAGCATAGTTGAATCAAGACATGCAAGGCATTCTTGCAGCCTCTCAACAACCACACACAAGAGTTTGCATTGCTTTCATGGGAAGAAACAATTGACTTCTAAAGAAGATTTAGAGGAGGCGAGATTATTGATCTGTTCAGCCCTGTTTGCTCTAATGAAGCCACTTTTTAAAGCCCCTTTTTTCGAGATAACCTATTGATTTTCAAAGAGCGGTTTCTTGTTGTAATAAACTCATCAATACAGCAATATATTGACTTAGCATTCTAGCAAGAGAAAAAGCTTCCTTTATTAAGCAGGGATTTGTCTTCATTTTACTTAATTGACAACATTCTGTGTTGGTGCTTTCCTAAGGAGGGGTGAATCCTAGCCCAGGCCAATACTTACCAAGTAGAAGTTATCCACAATAATTGAAAGTAATATATTTTTATTCAACTGTCTATACGTGATGTAATTAAAGGCCCATTAGGCACATAAAACAATAATCTGGATTCACAGTTAGGTTCATTTTTCCTGACTTCTGTTTTTATGGTGGTGTTCAATGACATGTTCTCACCTTCTTATGTACTGCTTTTTTTAATAGCATGTTGCCAATTTGCAATATATAGTGAACAGTCAAACCCTGTGACTAATTTAAAACAGGAATTGCTGTCATTAGAAGAATTATCCATTGCTTGCAAACCAGAAGTGCTAGTTAGCGCTGATTAGTGTAGTTGGATGGTTCTTTGTCACCCAGAGATTATATAGATCGGGATAACCTCTTAAAAATATAATTTTATATATAGATTTAAAACCAGGAATATTTCTGTTGGGCATTATACCAGATAAATATAGTAAAAGAAATGCATATTTAATAGTACATGTGTTAATAGTGGCCAGAATCGTGTCCACACAACATTGGAAGGGTGTGGAGATTTCCAGGGAAGATAACAAAAATTTTAGAATGTGCAGAAATGAATAAATTAACATTTGAAATTAGACACTGAATATTTTGAGGTATGGGATCTGTTCTATCATTGGTTAAAAAAGAGAAACAGGAGTTAGAAAGTCAAAGATTACAAGAGAAAGATTAATCTCACTATCAAGGTTGTTTATTGTAACTTATTAATTGTGACTAATTTTGATTAGTTTTACTAATTAATATGTATCAATGTTATGAGGGAAAAGCATTGTTATCATGAAATTACCATTAGAGAAGACTATTATTAAGAATATGATGAATATTACTCCAAGAAATGTAACCAGGCACCACACTGTATATATGGATTTTGAACACATTGCTGTTTCTTTTTATTTATATTAATAAAAAATAAATAAATATTTAAAAATAAAAATATAATTTTATAAATAAGAAAGGAAGATGGATGGAAGGAAGATTCTTACACAATTTTACTTTATCTTATTTTGCATATTTTGTTCTAAAAGATTTTAACTGCAGCCCTAGGTGGCATCAAGATCATGAGAAACGATTTTTATATGTATGTATGTATGTATGTATGTATGTATGTAGCAGAGGTGATACTCAGCAGGTTCGGACCAGTTCTGGAGAACCGGTAGCGGAAATTTTGAGTAGTTGGGAGAACCAGCAAATACCACCTCTGACTGTAAATTTTAAGTATCCTTCCCCTGCCACACCCACAGAACCGGTAGTAAAAAAATTTGAATCCCACTACTGGTATGTATGTATGTATGTATGTATGTATTTTTTTTCTGTTTTCTTAAGTTTTCGCGGGTACTTACGTGTATGGCATTCGGCTTTGCTCAGGCTTCGATGATGGCAGATGAGATTCTGCTAAAACGTCGCTACAACTTTAAAAGCACAGCTACTATGATGTGGGAAAATACCCGAGCAAAGCCGAATGCCATGTATGTATGTATGTATGTATGTATGTATGTATGTGTTAGCTAGCTAGCTAGTTAGTTAGTTAGTTAGTATATAATCTACACTGCACAAGTGAGATCACACTTTGGAATACGGCATCCAGTTCTGGTCGTCATGATACAGAAAAGATGCTGACACATCTTTGTAGAAAGAGTGCAGAAAAGAACAGCAAAGATGATAAGGGGTCTAGAGACTAAAGTGTCCAGCTTAACAAAGGGAAGGATTAGCGGCAACATGATAGCTGTCTTCTGGTACTTGTGGGGCGGTTACAGTTACAAAGCACCACAGGGCAGGATAAAGAACAATGCACGGGAGCTTATTAAATCTGGAACAAAGGAGAAATAACCTGAGAGTGACAAGAATTAATCAGTGGAACAGCTTTGCTCCCCGGAGTTGTGGAAACTCCATTGCTGGAGGTCTTCAAGGAAAGATTGGGCAGCCATCTGTCCAGGTTGCAAAATAGTAGCTCAGGTTGGTAGTTAGGCTGTTGGTTTGAGCTCCGAGCTTGGCAATTTGGTTGCAAACGTTTCATTACGATTCGAGGAGACATCATCAGGGCATTTTGAATTGGGCTTGTCTGTCAGAACACAGGACTTTAAATACCTTTTTTATGAGAGGCAAATTGGTCTGAAGGTTGTTTGTTCAGATATTTCTGAGTCATGGTCTGATTTCGGATTGTTTGATGGGCTGGCTGTTGTTGCTGGGCTACAGTTAAGAACCGCCTGTGTGATGCAGATCAGGATTAGAATTGTTTATCTGGATTCTTTTGAGACATGGTCTTTTTCAAGAGGCAACTGGACTTTTCTTGTTTTTTCTTAGAAGATGCTTCACTTCTCATCCAAGAAGCTTCTTCAGCTCTGAATGGTAGGGGATGGAACAATTTATACTCCTTGCAGACAGCTGGTCATTTGCATACTTTTAGCAAGTTGTTAAGGCCAGAGAAGCAAAACATCTTCAAAGAAAAGCCAGCAAGTCCAGTTGCCTCTTGAAAAAGCACCTTTGGGATTGGACACATGTATTACCCCAAATGAAGGCCCTTGTTAGTTCTTTCACCAGATCTCATAAATGCACCTGTGTAAATACAAGACAGTAATATACAGAAATATTTTTGGTCTTGTTAGTGTATTGAAAAGTGCCAAAACACTCGTCAGCATCCTACATTGTTATAAAAATTCAATCAGCCAAGCCAATCCTTCAAATTATTGTTCAAGAAAATAACAGCTGCCTATATTCTCACCTGCTCACACCTGCAGCAATCTACCTCCTAGGGACCTGAAAGACTAAACTAATAGCAAGGAAAAAGAGCTTTGTCTTTTAAAAGATCACTTTCATGTGATTCCATCATTTTGGCTGCATTTAAACCAGCGTTTCTCAACCTGCATCCAATTTTGGTCACCACATTATAAAAAAAAAAATTGAGATGCTAGAAAAAGTATACAGAAGAACAACCAAGATGATTAGGGGACTGGAGACTAAAACACATGAAGAACGGTTACGGGAACTGGGCGTGGGTCTAGTGAAGAGAAGGACCAGGGAAGACATGATAGCAGTCTTCCAATATTTGAGGGGCTGCCACAGAAAGGCATTTTCTCTCTTATTTTCTAAAGTGATTGTAGGCCAGACAAGGAATACTGGATGGAAACTGAACAAGGAGAGATCTAACCTGGAAATAAGGAGAAACTTTCTGACAGTGAGAACACTCAACCAATGGAATGGCTTGCTCTCAGAAGTTGTGGGAGCATCATCACTTGAGACTTTCAAGAAGATATTGGACTGCCATTTGTCATAAATAGTGTAGGGTCTCCCGCTAGGGAGGGGAGTTGGACTAGATGACCTCCAAGATCCCTTCCAACTCTTATTATCTTTTATCTTATCTTACCTTGGCAGCTTGAAGATGGGTGGACTTCAACTCCCAGAATTCCCCAGCTGGCATTTCTTTAGTTCCCCAATTCTCTCCAAAAGGATCTTCCAGTTTTAATTGTTGAGGTAGGTAAAAGAAGTGGAGAACAATGCCCTTAATATGTTTAATTAAACCTAATTTTAATCCACATGCAATGGGAATTAAATTAACTCAGATATATCCTAGCCCAACCAGTCAATACAATTCCAAGCCTTTGCTTGTAGAGATAGAGCAAATATTGAGTTTTGCTCTACAAGGATCAGCTACATTACATCCTTTAGTTCCTAAAATGCATAGTCATTTTCATGCTCAATAGTTCAAAATATTACAGCTGGGATTTCACTACATCTCACCTTCATATCACACTGCACGGGCTGTATGGTAAGACTGTAAATGGCAGCTTAGCCATACTGTAGCCATACATCATCTTGCCTGCAAGATAGCAGTGTTCACACTTGTATTCAGAGATTTCAAAGCATGGCATCATAGATGGTTTCCTTCGACCCTATTCAGTTCATACTTTGGTTGATTTTGCTACAGTAGATTTCCAAAGATCTTTGAGGAGCTGACCTGAAGAAGCCATCTTCTGTTTTCTTTTCTTTTCTTTTTTAAATAATGGAATAACTGACTGGCTATCAAAATATTTCATCCTTACATCCTTTCCCTAGCAATGGCCCAGGAACCTCCATGATACAGATATAACTGTATTATTATTATTTTTAAATGTAGATACATCTTCTGATTTATTTATTCATTGGAAAAGACTTGATGTCAGATAGTTCGAACAGTCATCCCAAGCTAAGAATTAATCCAGTGGAGACATCTCAAAATTCACAATTTGATGGAACATTTTTCTGATCTGCCATTTTAACTAAGACTTTCACATTTGTTACAGCATGGGAACATTCAATTAACTCCAAATGATTTTTTTTTTTTTGCATCACTACATATAATTTAGAAAGTGACCAAAACAAAAATGATTCTTTGGGTGGAAGTTTGTTTCGCAAACTTTAGTGGCCCACTAAAGCTTCAGAAATGGTTTGCTTGCTTTAATAATTGAGTCAAAAAAAATCCAACCATGTAGAGATTCTCTCCCTGCCCCCAGGCATTTCCTCTGAAAGATAGTACAAACTTTTGTAGATAAAATTAGAGTAGTTGAGTTTGTACAGTATGTGTGCATGGACACATACACACACACACACGCATGCACAGAGTCTTTTAATGCACACAGCATAATTGTGTTTCCACTTGCCTTGCAAAAAGAAATATGACTGATTGGGAAGCTGATTGCCTTTGGCTGTCACAGACTTTCTCTCTTGTGAAATTACAGACTTCAGAGAACTCTTGAAAGACTGAAAATCCAAGCACAGCACTTCATCAGGATTTGCTTTGATTTGCTGAACTTCTTTCCGTCGATATTTATTTATTTTTATTTAATTATTTATTTATTTTTGTCAATTGCTTACAAGATAATAGGTATAAGTACCGTGTTTCTCATATAATAAGGCTGGGTCTTTTTTTTTTTTTGAGCCCTGAAAAAATGGCTAGGCCGTCTTTTCAGGGGTGACTTAATTCCCCCCCTTTGCATCTTTGGGCGAGCGGGTGGCGACGGCTTGGATGTTGACCTCGGCATTGGTGGGGCACTTTGTATTGGGGTCAACGCAGGCAGCACCATATCCGGGTGTGCAACAAAAGTACTTCCTTTTTTTAATTTTTTTTTTATTTTAACAACAAAACAACAAACATAGACATACCACATAAAACATAAAAATATCATCCTTCTTCATAAATTTACAAATTTATGACAAAAGTACCCCCCGACCATTTCCTCCCCAATTTCACATGTTTTAATATAGGCCTTAATTTGGGGGGAGGGGCTTAATTTCATTTCATGCCTATAAAACATGCTGGGACTTCCTATTGGGGGAGGCCGTATTGTTGGAGAAACAGGGTAAAAACATAATTATGAATACATGGATACATATAAGAAAAATAAAAAATATATAAAAGAAACAATAGGACAGGGACGATAGGCACGTTGGTGAGCTTATGCACGCCCCCTACAGACCTCTTAGGAAAGGGGTGAGGTCAATAGTAGACAGTCTAAGGTTAAGGTTTTTGGGGTTTGGGGAAGAAACTACAGAGTCAGGTAGAGTATTCCAGAAATCGACCACTCTGTTGCTGAAGCTGTATTTCCTGCAATCCAGTTTGGTGCAGTTAACCTTGAGTTTGCATCTATTGTTTGCTCTTGTGTTGTTATGGTTGAAACTGAAGTATTCATTGATATGCCAGTTTGAACGTTTGGAAAATCTGCACTGTGGTAGAAATGAAATAGCTCTAAGAACTAAAAGAAGATAGTGTCAAGTTTCCAAGGAGTGAACCAGAGGTGGCATTCAGCAGGTTCTGACCAGTTCTGGAGAACCGGTAGTGAAAATTTTGATTAGCTCGGAGAACTGGCAAATACCACCACTGACTGGCCCCATCCCCATCTATTCTCTGCCTCCCAAGTCCCAGCTAATCAGCTGGGTTTTCTTTTGTTGCCTTGCACAGGAGAATGGAGCTGGAAAGCAGGTTAGTGGGGTGGGGAGGGAATGGGGATTTTGCAGTATCCTTCCCCTGCCATGCCCACCAAGCCATACCACACCCACCAAGCCACACCCACCAAGCCATGCCCACAGTACCAGTAATAAATTTTTTTGAATCCCACCACTGGAGTGAACCCAACCAATCCAGCCACTCTGAGACTTTTGGCTTTCTCAAAGAACTGCTTTTTTGAATATATCAATTCGGCACTTTTGAAACGCAAAACCAGGTCTGGGTTATTTCCTGCATTTTCAATATAGTTAAAGAATAGACATCTCCCTCTCTCCTTGTCATTGTCCAGTTAGGTGTTCTGGCGTCTCCTTGGTAACCTCTTCCAGTCTCTGGCCAGTACCTGTTGGGATGACTTTGGTTCCCATGAGATAGTAAGTTGTTGATGTCTGGTCTGACACTCCAGAGCTCCCTCCTTCCTCCAAAGTGTGTGTCAACTCTGAAGTGAACAAATTCCTTGTGTGTCCATCACACTTGGCCAATAAAGAATTCTATTCTATTCTATTCTATTCTATTCTATTCTATTCTATTCTATTCTATTCTATTCTATTCTATCCTATCCTATCCTATCCTATCCTATCCTATCCTATCCTATTCTATTCTATTCTATTCTATTCCATTCCATTCTATTCTATTCTATTCTGAAGCCATCTTTTTGTGCCTCACAGTTGCCACGAAGCCTAAGAAAAAAAAGGGGAGGAGGAAAATAGATAGCTCAGCTTCCAGTCAAAATAAAAAGTTTTCTTGTGAGAACTAAGGTGACATCGTAACAGGTAGCTGATGAAGGAGGAGAGGAGCCTACCATCCATATTCATTGGACAATGTGATTGATGACACTGGGGAGGGGGAAAGTATTAATCTTTTAATTAGGTGAAAACTGTGGGAATTGTCAGAGTTGGTTCCTCACCGGTTGTGCCGATATGATGTATCCAATAAACATGTTCTTAGAGGAATCTACCTGCCTCAGAGTTCTGCTTTCAATGGGTGCATTACTTGGAATGCTGACAGAGAAACAGAGAAAATGGCTGTGACAGGCCCAATCCATTTCAAAGTTGACAGATAATTATGTGTGTGTGTGTGTGTGTGTATTTGGTTAATCATAAACTTTGGTGTTAATCCCTGTTTATAAGCAGGGATTAACACCAGACAAATCCAGGCCGTCCTTGACACAATTGAGCCCCAAATTTCCATTGCTAAGTGAGATGATTATTAAGTGAGTTTTGCCCCATTTTTACAACCGTTCTTGCCACAGTTGTTAGGCAAATCACTGCAATCGCTAAGTTAATAAGAAGTTGCAAAGTGAATCTGGCTTCCCCACTGACTTTCCTTGTCAGAAGCTCACAAAAGGTAACCACATGACCCCAAGATGCTGCAACTCTCATAAATAGGAGACAATTGCCAAGAGCCTGAATTATCATCACGTGACAATGGGGCTGCTGCAACAGTTATAAGTGTGAAAAATGGTCATAAGTCACTTTTCAGTGCTGTTGTAACTTCAAAAGGTCTCTAAACAAACTGTTGTCAGTCAAGGACTACTTGTAGTCCAGCAGAAAACAATACTCTAATCAAGAAACTACAAGGAGAAAATCACATTCCCACCAACACTGGCAGTGCAAGGAAGCTACTATATATAAAACAGGAAGCAAACACTACACCCATTAACACTGATGATGTTACCTAGTCAGGTGATGAAACTTGTGCAAGCAAGTACCAAAGTGAGAGCATGGGGACTCCATTTTAAATAACCACAATTACCCTGGTACTCAAGGCAAGGATTTCCTGCTTAAGCAGGGGGTTGGACTAGAAGACCTCTAAGGTCCCTCCCAGCTCTGTTATTTTATTATATTCTATTCAACATATTGTTAAGACTTCCTGATGTATCTATTCTCACTTCCATCTAACAAAAACACATTTCTATATGAAGCTTGCATTTTAACTCTTAGGAGGTGTTTTAAGGAATTGTATTGTGGATAGTTTTTAGTTACTAATTTAATAGTGTGAGGTTTTTTTATACTTTGTGCTGAGGTAGTCAAACCTGCATTTTATCAGTTAAAACAAACGTGTTTAAAATAAATAACACAAGAAGGATGGGGAAGACTACTGATATGTAACATACGTTTTAGATAAAATACATAGCATCTAAGTTCCAGTATTTCTTGTGATTTTAATTTCACTTCCTGCCTAGCCTTGAAGGGCTGATAACCAGCATTACTTCTTCACTGAGCCAAACTATAGCTTGAAAACTTTAAGTTACTCTGGTTTTATAACTGAATCATCAGCACTAGTCTGTAGTAAATGAAGACAACCTCTAAGGATTTAAGGGAAAATAATTCACTGAGGACTGAAGGAAGCAAGGAGGAGAAATCAGGACTGAAAAACAAGGCAGATTGTTATTCCTAAAATAACAGGAGAGAATAATTAAATGCAAGCCTTTTACCAAAATTCATGAAATGTTTTTCTGGTCTGAGACTGTAATGGAAGATTGATTGATTGATAAATGAAATTTAAACTACATTTAATTTCAAATTAAATGCAAATGGAATAGAATAAAATTTAGGTTTTGATGGTTAACTTGAGCAACTGTTTTTTTTTAGAAGATGGGCATGATGTGTCCACCCCAAAACCAGATTTGGCTTCCTGCCTAAAAATATTGCATTCACCTTGTAATTTGTGATTGTCTTGTCAATATATAAAAAAACATAAAAGAGGGGAAATCAAGCATGTTTAAGAAAGTTTGTGGAAAAATTGGTTTTAAAACGACTATTTTAACTATGTTTCCATGGCCATTAATTTTATGATCTGGAGGTCATTTATGAAGTATGCAGAGGTGAAATTCAGTTTGTGAACGTAAGGCGCAGAGGCATTTTCACTGGACTGAATGTTTATTCTTTATATTTTTAGCAGAAAATTTAACTTTGCCCTTGTAAAAAAGACAAGTTGTCCTTTTGTAAGCTTAGCTAACCAAAATCATGGCAATTGACTGAACGTGAATTGATTGAACGTGAGTGGGGGGGGAAGAACCTTTATGCCTAGTCCAGTGAAATATAAGGTGATAGGCCACCAGACTTAATCAAATAAAGCAGTAAAATTGATGAAAACTGAAGTTCTAGTTCCTAGCTTGCAAATCCTGATGAGGACTACTTCAAAGAAAAACAATGACTAATATTAAAAGATTAAATGTCCAGTCATCTAAAAGCATCCATAGTCTATTCTTGATGCCTTATAGATAGATGATACACATTCAATAAAAAGAACTTAAATTGTGCAAGGACAGTGTTTGGTACAGATAGTGGGGGAGGGAGAGATTCTTATAGCTAGCATTATTTCATCTTGACTACTTGCTACTCAAAAATTTTACACTACAGATACATTCAATACATTCCTGCATGTGATGAGAATGAAGATTGTGCTATGGCTAGCAAGTAGAGATGAGCTGAAACTTGTGTACTGTCACCTGCTACAGAATCTTGTCTTTCCTGTAAGATATAAATTGTATCCTTATGATTTATATTGACTGTTTCCTAGTATAATTTGATTGCTTATTGTACTCTATGACTATTATTAAGTGTTGTACCTTATAATTCTTTACTCTTGATGAATGTATCTTTTCTTTTATGTATACTGAGAGTATTTGCACCAAGACAAATTCCTTGTGTGTTCAGTCACACTTGGCCAATAAAGAATTCTATTCTATTCTATTCTATTCTATTCTATTCTATTCTATTCTATTCTATTCTATTCTATTCTATTCTATTCTATTTGTTCTGTTCTGTTCTATTCTATTCTACCCTACCCTACCCTACCCTACCCTACCCTATATCATTTGGGTCAGGGATGTCAAACTCAATTTCATTGAGGGCTGCATCAGAGTTGTGTTTGACCTCAGCAGGGAGGCATAGCCAGGGGGTATGGCCAGCTCAACATCACTCATCAAGGCTCGGTTTTCAGCCATGATGGCCCTCTGCCAGCAATAATGGAGCCTGGGGGATTTACATGTGGCCTGCCTGAGCTGTGTTTTTGGCTGTGATGTCCTCCTGCAGCTTGGTTTTCTCTGGCAGGGCTTCAGGAGGTTGTCACAGATGAAAATGGAGCCTGGGAGGGCCACAGATGGACACGGGTGGGATTCTACCGGTTTGGACCGGTTCGAGTAAACCAGATAATAGCTGGTTCGCTGGACTGGTATTTCAACCGACCAGCTGGCCCTGCCCCTCCTGCCCCCCCTCTCCCAGAAGTCTCCATGCGTCCCATTTTTGATGGAGGAAAGTGCAAGGTCTGTGTGGAGGCTCTGGGTGGGGGAAAAAACGGGCCTTATGGAAGTCCGGAAATGGACCTGTTTCTGGCTTCCAGTGGGCCTCCAGAAGCCGGAGAGGCTGTTTTCACCCTCCCAGAAACCTGGACCCTTGGGAGGGTGAAAAACAGCCTCCTCTGGGCTCTGGAGGCCCACTCGAAGCCGGAAACAGGAAGTTCCAGTAGGCCCCACCCACCATGGCCACGCCCACATAGCAACTGGGCAGCGAACCGGTTGCTGGGATTTTTGAATCCCACCCCTACATGTGGCCCTCCTGAGCTCTGTTTTTGCTGGCAGAGGCATGGCAGGCCAGTCTTTTGCTGTTCCCAGGGTGGCCCCTCAGGCCAGATCTAAGCACCCCATGGGCCAGATCTGGCCTGCGGCCCTTGAGTTTTACACCCCTGATTTAGGTCTGATCATGTCACCTCTGACTCCATTCCTATCTCAAGCATAAAACTGATCAATCAACCAAGTAACAAGAGTGAAAGTGCCAAACTAATTGCTGGATGAACAGTCTCTTAGTCAATCTACTTCTTTATATTATGCACTTCTTCAGGATATTTCAATAGTTGGCCTCTACCGCAGCATTGCAAAGTTCTCTGTTTGAATGGCACCCAGATAGAGGGAAAAATTGAAAACTTTCCTCTAGTCTTTCCTGTTTAACTCATTTGTATTAAACGTTTCATCTGAAAGGACTTCTCTTCCATCACGAATCTTCTACTTGGAATGGTTGTTCTTGTGAATGGCGATACTTTTCTGAATGGAAGGCTGATTGTACTTCTCATCCTTTGACCTTAGCTACAACAGCATATTCCTCATCATTTTCATTTCCTGTTGAAACTCCCACTGAAGGCATGAATCTGACCTCATCCATGCCCCCTTCAGAAGAGGCTGTTAATGGACAACTCATCAGAATCCTACAGAACTGGAGGGGGAGGAAGCTGTCAGTTTGGGGGCAATTACACAATGCCTTTCTAATGGTAATGTGCATATGTGGTAAGGGAAGAAAAAAGGTCATTATCATGAAGCCAAGGATTTCTTTGAAATTTTCTGCTCTTTGTTCTGCTGTTCTGAAGATCAAAATGACAATGATAATATTCAGGACAACAGTGCTTGAATATCCCTTGATGACACCAGTTAATGGAATATCAATTGATGACTTCTACCATGATGCATGAAGTTCAGTGTGATTGGTCAACAGGCAGACTGAAAAGAGGTCCTATTCAGAAGTAGAGACTTGATGGGCAGCTCTGTGCAACAGTTGTCGAGAGCTGTTGAGCAGAATTCTTAATCCAAGGTGGCTAGCTTCCACATTCTGTTTTTTCTTCTAAAATCACGCCTTGTGGTGTAGAAATTCAATCAAGTAAATATTGTTCTTGAAAACCAGAATAGATAATTTTGGATGCTTCCTTTGGTGGTCATCACATTCTTCACCTAGGCACTGAATGGAATAATAGTCTAGCTTGGGGTGTTTGGTCCAGTGGTTAAGGCACCAAGCTAGAAAACAGATGACCCTGAATTCAAGTGCTGCCTTCACCATGAAAGCCAACTGGGGCACCTTGGCAAGGCAGTCTCTTTCAGCCAACTCAACTTACAGGGTTGTTTCTGTGAAAAAAACAGGAGGAAGATGTGTTGGATATGTTGAATATCTTGAGTTATTTGTAAAAATATGGTAATAAAGGTGGGATGCAAATAAAATAAACAATTAAAATACTTCTCTTATAGTTGATCATGTGACTCCTGCCTGGTGTGTTTATTTTACTTATTTATTACACTTACAAAACCACCCATCTTATACATATAGTTCAGGTGGCACATATAATGCAACAATCAATCGAAGCCATTAAAAGCATGAAAACAAGTAAAAAGCTATAGATAAACTATAGCAATGTTGTCTAAAAACACGACTGAACCTAGAAGGGAGGCAGAAGGCAATGCACTTGACTTCAAAGGTTTACATACCGTGTTTCTCACAAAATAATGCCAGGCCTTATTTTTTTATGAAATGGCTAGGCCGTCTTTTCGGGGATGACTTAATTCCCCCCCTTGCATCCTCGGACAGGCAGGCGGCGACGGCTTGGATGTTGACCTTGGCATTGGTGGGGCACTTCGTATCGGAAGACCTTCCGCCACCGTTGCTTTCCCTTCTCCCCGTGCTGCCACGGAATTTAGAGCAACGCCGCGGCGTTTGGCGCAGCCACGCGCAGCCAGCCAGGGCTCCTCCCTGCAACCAGAGTCTGGTGGAGACACTCAGCTTCAGGTGCTCCTGTCGCCGCTTTCCCTTTGCCTTCAAAGGCAAAGCCAATTCTTTTAAAAACGATGACCTACTACTGGTACGACAAAGCCTCCCCTGCACGAGAGGGCAGCCCAACCCCATGTGGGGAGGCGAATCTCCTGGGGCCACAGTGCAGGATCAGCTCACCCCGGGAGAAGCACCCAGCCACCATCCCTGCCTGGCGCTGGGCAGAATGTGAACAGCTTCACCTGGGGCGCCCAATGCAACTGACAGGTGGGCCCTCCTGCCTGGCAATGGAGCTCTCACCAAGGCAGCGAGCGCATCCCCACTGGGCCCTCCGCTCATCCCGCCAGGGCTCATGTGGGCTGGGCAGAGTTGTGTGGGCTGGGCAGAGCCAGGAAAGTGAGCCGCGGGTGCGTGCCCGCCTTCGAGGTGAAAGAGCTGGGCCGACCTGAGCTTGGCTTCCTTCCCAAGTTCCTCCAGCCCGAACCCGAAGGTGCCACTGGGAGAGGCCACCTGAGGCAGTGATAGCACCTACCCATCTGTGGACAGGGAGGCAAAGCGACGGCCTGTGCCACATCCTCCTCCAAGCTGAGCCCCGCCGAGTGAGCGTCTCTGCCCGATGCCCATGCCGCTGCAGCGTTTGGAGCTGCCAGTGCATTTGGAGATACATGGGGACAGGGACGGGCTGGTCGAGGGGTGGAAAGGACAGGCGGCTTCGGACTCTCTCCGCCGGACCCGCCGGCCAGGGAAGCAGTGCTGCCGTCGCCTCGCCTCCCTGTCCGTGGACGGGTGGGTGCTATCACTGCCTCGGGCAGCCTTTCCTGGTACCCCCTTCCAGTTTGGGCTGGAGGGATTTGGGAAGGAAGCCAAGTTCAGGTTGGCCCGGCTCTTTCGCTTGGCAGGCAGGCGCGGGGCTCGCTTTCCTGGCTCTGCCCAGCCCGCACAACTCTGGCGTGGGCCTGGCAGGATGAGCGGAGGGCCTGGCAGAGAGGCGCTCGCTGCCTTGGCGAGAGCTCTGCCGCCGGGCAGAAGGGCCCGCCTGTCAGCTGCTCTGGGCACCCCAGGCGAAGCTCTTCATGCTCTGCCCGGTGCCAGGCAGGGATGGCGGCTAGGCACTTCTCCTGGGGTGGGCCAATCCTGCGCTGCAGCCCCGGGAGATTCACCTCCCCACATGGGGTTGGGCTGCCCTCTCGGGCAGGGGAGGCTTTGTTGTACCAGTAGTAGGGTGTCATTTTTAAAAGAATTGGCTTTGCCTTTGAAGGCAAAGGGAAGGCGGCGACAGGAGCCTCTGAAGCCGAGCTTCTCCGCCAGGCTCCGGTTGCAGGGAGGAGCCCTGGCTGGCCACGCATGGCTGCGCCAAACGCTGGCAGCATGGGGAGAAGGGAAAGCAATGGTGGCGGAAGGTCTCCCGATACCAAGTGCCCCACCAACGCTGAAGTCAACGCAGGCAGCACCATATCTGGGTATGCAACAGAAATACTTCCTAACGGCAAAACCCCCCCCCCATTCGCCCCCATTTTGCATGTTTAATATAGGCCTTAATTTGGGGGGAGGGGCTTAATTTGATTTTATGCCTATAAAATATGCTGGGACTTCCTATTGGGGGAGGCCGTATTGTTGGAGAAACAGGGTATATCAAATCAACATCGACTTTAGTTTTAGAACTATTATTTGTTTTGGCCTATCAATCTTGTCTCTTCAACATCTTTAACTGAACATAAGTATTATTACAGGAAGGAGAAGAAATTTACTATTTTGTTAGAAAGAAGGTTCAGAATATTTGGGGAAAAATGTGAAGATTTGACATTTGTTCATACTACTTAGTATTATCTAGTGTGTAACTTATGGTAAGTAATTACATAAGTTCCTGAAATACAGTACTTCACTAGGAGAATATATACTGCCAAAGTCAGATTTGTGTGCTACAGGTTATTTGCACCTTGTGTAGATTTTTCTCTGAAGAGCAGAAACTGACCAAGACCTGGCTAAAAGTCATTCCTAGCTATGTAACAGATGCCAGGACACAACTTGTAGCATTTTACAAGAAGTATGTATCCTACTGAGGTCCTATAGACATTCTGAAGGGGTTTTCCTCTACAGGTAGTCTATAACTTACAATCATTTGTTTAGTGATTTGTCAGTTCACCTGTAGAAATGGAGTTGGCTTTGTTGCTCTGTTTTAATGTGTGTATCTTTTTGTCTTCTAAACTACCCTGACTCCCACGGAAACAGAGAGTAGAGAAAATCAATTAATAAAACAAAGAACTGTAATATTAATTATGCAATGAAGCTTTTTAGAAAGTTTCTTCCTTTGAGAAGTGGTATGTCTGTTGGTACTTTAAGGGAAGATTCTCGGTTTGGAAAAAGGCTGGAAACAAAGATATTGGAAAAGGCTTAAAATGGAAGTGAAGGCCAAAGTAATGTCATTATAACTCAGAGTAATTTGCAAGGGAGCTTTTTGCAGTAGCCAATTTATTTTGCTTTGATGTAATCATTTGACTACATTAGATACTGGGAGGAAATCTACCAGGAAGAAAAAACAGAAACCGTTTTTCCCCCCACTTAAAAGTGCTTTTGTAAAAAGAAAAAAACCTTTCTGCGTTTCCACATATAATGATCCTGAGGTTAAGCATGGGAAATTGCAAATAAGGTCCATTTGTCTAGTGATCGAGTTGACTTAACAGACATTTAGGAAGCATATTAAGACGTACTGAAATTAAAATAATTGGGTAAAGCACCGTGGAAGATACTAAACTCTATTTTATTTCCTGTCATCGAAACACAGCTTTAATTGGGTACAGTGCACCTGAATTAAGCCTATAAAAAGTATCATTGATTATAACCTCTACATGATGATAATGGCAGCCATCTTTTTTTATTGTAGTGGCAGACAAAATTGCATTTCCTCTTAGCTTAGGTCACTTACCATCCAAATGAGCATTTGTTAATGGACCAGGTCATTAGCAGCCACTTTCTTGGCATTTGCTGGCCCTGCTCGAATGCCCTTTTAAAGCATATGTTGAATATTCCGCCTCATTTCTTGTGCCGTCTGATTGTGAGTGCCGGTGATTTTTGATGGATGCCTCTTCATCCATTGCAGGACTGTAGAGTGGAAATGGCTGATTTCTAACTGCAGCCAGTTAATTAACCTGAGAGAGAAGCAGGTTCATTATGGCAATAGAAATGAGAGAAAACATGGAGGAAGGACAGCAGCGGGTCAAAAAGGCACGGCTCCGAGGTTCATTACTTTTGGAGGCTTGTTTGGTGGCTATCAGGTCCTTCTGGTAGTATCCAAGTCAGGCTGAAGGGAAAAAGAAGCATACCTATATTATTCATAGGCTGTCATGCCTGGTCTCTGATAATCAGATCTCAGTATTGCAAAGTGTAGACAGGTGAAAAAAACCCCATGTTTCCTGTTAACATGATTCAAATATGATGTCGAAGAAATGACAGAGAAACACAGGAAGACCGATTTTCCCCGTGGCTCAAATAACTTGCAAAACTAGCATTTCAGAATAAAAGTCAGAGGATTGCTTCTCTCTCTGATGTGCTTGAGTTGTGAGTTGCATGTTGGGAAGCATTCAAACAATGTGTGCCTTGCCTGAACCCTAAAGCAACATGTCCCAGAAGCTGAACAAGTGGTTGTCTCCTTATCTTTTTCCATTGTGGGGCAACATTTGTTAATTCTAGAAGTTTGTGGAAAGTTGAGGATTTTTTTGCCCTGCCTTGCTAAGCTCTCAATTCTAAATCCAAACTGTTCAGGTTCAATGTTCAAAACAAAGTTAAACAGTTCAGTTATACTTAGCCTTTTTCCATAAGTACATTTGGAATTATTTATTTATTAGATGTTTGATTACTTTATAAATAACTCATGGTGTCAAGCCAGGGGGTTCGCAGGGGAGAACCCCTAGCTAAGATTCTGTGCAGTTCAGAGAACCCCCAAATCTCACTCCTGGCTGTCCCCACCCACCCACCTCACCCCTCCCCTCCCCTCCCAGGAGACCTCACATCAGGGGTGGGATTCTACCAGTTCGCACCTATTTGCTAGAACCGGTTGTTAACATTCTAAGCAGTTCGGAGAACCGCTTGTTAAAAGAAATTACTGGCCTAATCCTGTAAGGAAGGCAGGAAGGAAACATTCTGGTGTTGCTTATAGAAACTGCCTCTCTGTTAACCCTTATTACATCCTTGGCAAGACTAGACTTCCTGTCTCAGGAACGTCTCTGGAGTTTTCCCCCCACTCCTTTGCTGGTACTTTGCTTGTGTGGAGTGACCATTCAAAGTTCCAATGGCACTGAAAAAAGTGACTTATGACCATTTTTCACACTTACGACTGTTGTAGCATCCCCACAGTCAGGAGAGTCCAGGTGAGGAGATGCGTGCCTTGATGTGAGCGATATTGAGTTAACATGACCACCAAACCATGGCCACCAACTAAGCCATGCCCACAGAACCGGTTGTTGAAAAATTTGAATCCCACCCCTGCCCCACATGGCCCATTTTGGATGCAGGTGAAGTTCAGGGTGCGTGTGGAGGCTCGGAAGGGCAAAAAATGGGCCTCCTGGAAGTTTGAGAAGGCTGGAAATGGGCCTGTTTCTGGCTTCCAGAGAGCCTCCGGAGCCCGAGGAGGGCAAAAACGCCCCCCCACCATGATGCAAGAGGCCAACCAGGCCACACCCACCATGGCCACACCCAGCCAGCAACCAGGCAGAGAACCCATTGCTAAATTTTTTGAAGCCCACCCCTGTGTTAAGCACATTTAATATTCCTTCCTCTTCCTGTTTTCCCCACAATAACCACCTTCTGAGGTAAGTTGAGAGAAAGTGACTGACCCAGTCAGCCAACTGGCTTTCATGCCTCAGGTGGGACTAACTGTGCTGTTTTACAGGTGTTCCCGAATTGTCTTCTATTAAAAGTCCTCCCTTTCAAATTGTTAGGCTTCTCACTTAGAAAATGGCATGCTTTGTTCCTTTACTTCGCCAGTAGCCAAACCATTCATAGTGTTCAATTCATCGCCTATGATTGTGCCATAAATGCCATTCACCCATCCCATCTATAAAGCAGGTAAAATACACCCCACTGTTTTTAACAGTCTACTTCCTTTCTGTTCAGTTGCAGCTTTGATTCCTTGCAGAACAATTCAAGTAACTCATGTTTAATCTGTTGGAATAATTAGAATTCTTTCTTAGGACTACCATTTCTCTACTCTGAATGCATGAGGTCGTGTGGGTTTTGGATTTTTTTTTTTAATGTAGGTGAGGGATTGTTAAGGTGTGCCAACAGGCTTTGTAGAGACCCGGTACCTGAAGAAAAGCATAGCCGCATGTGGCTGCATTGTGTTATGTGTTGGGTTGGCTGTATGCACAGATGGAACCTGGGGGCTGGGCAGTTGTAGCATCCCTTTTTGAAATGTCATGCATTCAGAAGAAGGTAGCCTAGTCAAGCTCACTATCTTGGCTCTTTTGATTATCTTATCATCTTCGAGGGACATCAGAAACAGGCTATGCTACTTTGTTTATTAGATTTACATTTTGTTCTTTACTTAGGAGATAAAGAAAATGTGGGTGATACTTCCTCCTCCTGTTTTCTTTCACAGTACTGAATAGTAAGTTGGGATGAGAAAGGGAATTGGTCCAAAGCCACCCACTGCATGTCAATTTAAATCTGGATCTTTGTAGAACCAGTCCAGCATCTCAACCAACTTTATTCCAGCAGCTTTCTAAATTACAGAGCATGCTGTAGATTACTCTCATCAGTGGTTTGCTAATCGTAAAAGATCTGGCACCTTGAGCGTGGCCTGTAATAGATGGTTATTTTCCCTACATCTTCTAACTCTGTAGGATGCTTTTCATCACTTCAAAATGGTGGGTCTAGAAAGAAATACCTTAACCATCAGATTCAACATGCAGCTTTGCACAATTTTAATCAAAATTAAAACATTTGAAACAGATGGCTTTTCTCCCTCTGCTTGAGAATACCTAATGAAGCATAAGCCAACCTTTCTCTCTAGAACCTTTTATCAATGTGCTCTTAATGTTTGGCAGTTGCTTCTAATGTTCAACCAAGTTCTACCTTCCTGTAATTTAAATGCATTGTTCCATTGTTCTGCTTTAGAGCAGCATGGTAGCCTAGTGGTGAAAATGCTTGCCTCCCACTTGGAAGGTTGAGAGTTCAAGCCTAGGTAGCAGCAGATGTTTCTCTCCTCAGGAGTTAAGAAAAAAAAATCTGTTGTGAACTCCACATAGGTGTCAGGAAGGGCATCTGGCCAGTAAATACTCAATTACCCTGAATTAAGAGACTAAAAAGGAAATTCTATTGTTCTACTTTGGCATGTTAGAGAACAGTCTATTCTCAGTGACACCATTTCAGATATTTGAAAAGCTTTAACATATCCCACCTAGATTTGTCTTTTCACAATGTTAAGGAGACACACTTTCTGCAATCTATCCCTGTAGGATTCTCAATATTCTGATCATTCTCCCTTGAAAGTGTTCCATTTACCTGAATCCCCCTTAGTAGGGTTGATGAGACACCAATTGCTGTAGAAGTGATGACATTCTTCTGGAAAATGTGCTTCAATTATGTACTCCAGGGGTCCCCAACCACCGGTCCACGGACCGGTACCGGTCCGCAGAACATTTCCTACCGGGCCGCCGGTTAGCTGGGCGCCGCCATCTTGTTTGACAAGAAAGTGCTTCCGGGTGAGCTTTTCTGGTTGGAAAGCGGCGTTTGGGTCCTGAACGAATCCTCGCGCCTTAGTTTCATCGAAGGGGGGTGGCTTCAAATGAAACTAAGGTGCGAGGATTCTTTCAGCACCCAAGGCAAGGCGAGCCGAGCGACTGTCCCAAAGCCGTCGCAAAGCGAAGCCCATCGACAAAGGTACAAAGGAGGAGTTGAAGGTGGCGGGAAGAAGCGGGGGATGGCTGGCTGGCCGGTCACTTCGCTCGCCTTGCCTTGTCATGCATGCTGATGCCGGTACTGGACCGTGGATCATTTTGTGATTCCGGTACTGGGCCGTGGCACAAAAAAGGTTGGGGGCCACTGATGTACTCCATCTTCTCAAAGCACTTTGCATCAGTTTAGGAGCCTCCATTGCAATTTTCATGAAACAACGAAGCTTCTGGAGGTGCTTGTGCCCCAAACTGGACGCCATATTTGCTTCTGGGGTTTGACTAATGCATGAAAATTGATTTCTGCTTTGATTTTAAAACTATGCTGGAGAATTCTGGGAGTTGAAGTCCACAAGTCTTAAAGTTGCCAAGTTTGGGGACCTCTGCCCTAGGCCAATAAAGTGACTTATATTTTCATGAATATACATTGAATATACATTGTTCTGTGGGAAAGTAATAAAGTGAATGCCTTTTTAAAAAATTAACTTAAAAATAATGGTTAAAAAGTGACATTTTAACTTACACATTTACCTAAGAAAAATACAAGTCTTTCTAATGCTTTGACAGCATGTATGTTAGGACTGTGCATACTTTAAAAAAGGGATTGGGAAGGATTGCTATATATCTCACCTAGCTTAGCATCCTGCTGATATTCATTCAAATAGTCAAGTCTTTTTCAGATTTCCAGAAAGACTAAAAAAAAGATGAAGTCACTTTAAAAGTTTCCTTATTATAACATTTATCATGAATCCTGTTAAAGTATATGGGTTAAATCTTTGGAGCGTTCTCTTTACTAATTTCTGAAAACATACCAGGCTTACTTACAGAGCATAAATTGAAAAAGAATGGACATAAAGCCAATTACTCAAACAGCCTTTAGTAAGGGACATTTCTAAGGAGAAAATTTATCCCACATTGTACAAAAATGCCTTCTTCTGGGTTTCCAAGAGTCCATTCCTTGTACTATAATTTACTTTTTCTTCAGGTAGCTTACTTCTTAGCAAGAAAGATTGCTGCCAGCATGAGCATGAAAGATTAACGCAAAGTAAAAGGTATTTTAGAGACAAGCCAGTAATGTAAAATCTAAGTGTACTTAAGAACCTGTACGTGTCTGCACATCTGTTTATTTATCTAGCAAACAGAGCAGTGGTGGGGTTCAAATTTTTTTTTTACTCACTTGGAAACCTGACACATTGTTTCCCCCATGAAGGTTACATTACCTGCCCTTCAGGTAGCCCCAAGAAGGCAGGAAAGAATAAGAAACGTGGTTCTCATCTGTCTCCACCTGTTTTTAAATGTTTTGTTAATGTTGAGGGAAGAATTGGTGGTGGGTGAAAGTGGGGACTTCTCTTCCTACTGGAAGGTGTTGAATAAGTTACAGTGTGAGTGTGTGTGTGTGTGTATGATTTATAGGGGTGGGGAAATGATGGCTGAGTACTTTATTGGTGTTGAGTTCTGGTAAAGCTATAATATCTCAGGGTGCTTGGTTTCTCCTTCCAGGGATGGCTGAGGAGGACACTGGGAAGTTCTCAGGCCTGGGTCTTGTGGGGAGAGCTGGTTTTTAGGGATGAAGCTTCCATTGTGGGGAGTGAAGGTAGGTGTTAGCATCATGGTAGTTGTTGGGTCCTCAGGGAACTAGGAACCAATGTCTTAACATGGTTTTAATGACCATTGATCTTAGTCTTAGGCCCTGTCAGCTAACCTTTAGCTGCTCTGGCTTCTGACTGATGCTTCTGAATGGCAGCTTGATCTTCATGAAGGTTTCCCTAACTCATAATTTATTCCTTGGTGAGAGGACCAACCTCATGTATTAATGAGACCTGTCTCGACTCAACAGTTGAGTTGCCCTTTGTGGATGTTCTCTCTGTCTCTCTATTTGAGGATTGTATATATTTTTTACTTTAATGATAATTTTTATATTTTTAAATATCTGTTTTTATATCTGTTATTTTTATTGGTTATCGTACACTGCCCAGAGTCACCTCTCGTGAGATGGGCAGCTCTAATAAATTTGATTGATAAATAATAATCTACATAATCAAATAATTATCTACACAGCCAGGAGCAACATCATACAGTGCTTGGTTCTGCAAATTATTTCATTATCTAGAACAGGGGTCTTCAAACTTGACAGCTTTAAGACTTGTGGACTTCAACTCCCAGAATTCCTCCCCCAGTCATATTAGCGCAGGAATTCTGGGAGTTGAAGTCTACAAGTCATAAACTTGCCAAGTTTGAAGATCCTTGGTCTAGAACAGAGGACTCCAAACTTGGCAACTTTAAGACTTGTGGACTTCGACTCCCAGAATTCCTCAGCCAGCAAAGCTGCTGAGAAATTCTGGGAGTTGAAGTCCACAAGTCTTAAAGTTGCCAAGTTTGGGAATTCCTGATCTAGAATGTCCTGTAGCATTGTGGTGATCATTTTGAATTTCTACACCTGACTGAGGAATCCAAGGAATTGACAAGATTATCTTTCCGACCTGATGGGGAATTGAAGACTATGAGCTGACCAAGTGATTGCACATGACATATAAACTCAGTCAGACTTTATGCTTCATCACATGAAGGGAAATGTACAGTCTGCATTTTCCATCATATCTTCTAATACAATTACAGCCATTATTTTGCATTGAAGGAAATATGCGAAGGGGAAGCATGTTGCCCATGATACCAGAAACTCAGTTTGTAATGAAAACCCAGGTTTTACTAGTTCTGGACTTCAGAAATCTAGATGACCTCTAGATGCAAGGCAATAATTAAAATCATTTCTATCTCTTTGCTGCTATCTAGTGGTCATCTGGATTTTTTCAGCTCAGATCTGATAGCCTTAAACTCTACCATGATTCTAAATTGCATAGGGGCTATTGGAAATACATAAAATTCTTTTACTATTCCAGGTCTTCTTTTTGAACATCTGGAGAGCAAAGGATGATTCTGGCCAGAGAGACGCAACAGATATAACATCCATCAGAGTTTAGAAGTACTAAGATATTGAAGAAATAAAAATAGATTACTTTAAAAGATAAGACAGACTTGTCAGAACTTAACACTTTTTAAGAGAACAGAATACTTAGCTTCGTTTCCAAGTTTTTCTTCAGGGTCTTGCTGAATGAAAGCGATAAGGAACTCAATCACTATCTGTATAATATTAAAGCGAGAAAATATGACAGAAGCATCAACATTAGATGCAGAAAGGTCTAAATCAGCCCACTGTCTTTTTTCTAATCCAGAAGACAGATGTTGAAAACTGAATCCTGCCACCAGGACTCTGACACAGTAACAAATGGCAAGGCATTCGGGCATGTTGCAAGGAGCTGGAATTAAATTTGCAAATTATTATTGAGAAAATCCCTATGGGCTTCAGTGCAGTTTGTGTCAAAATCAGGGGGAGAATGGCAAATGGAGCTGTCAAAGTTAGCACCGTATAAATCAAAGAAGATAGCATTATTCTATATAAAGCAGTCAGACTGTACCTAGTGTACAATAAACCTAACAAACATCACAGCTTCCAAGTCGTGCAAGTGCCCACAAGGGTGTGATTGGAAAGAGACATATTTGATCCCTGAAGGGATTGATTAAGGAACCTGCAGGTTTTATTCATTTTACAGCCTAAGAGTGGAAAGTTTTATAGACTATATTTATTCAAACATACCTATCATAACATGGAATGTCTCTGATGATTCATTGTGAGTGAAATCCTGTTGAAATAGACTACAGACTCCAACTGGTTCATAAATGAGGACTTGCGGTAGTATTGATGGTCTAATATTGTATCAGATGGGAATTCTGAACACTGATATTCTAATAAATTTGATTGGGAAAAATTGAATTCATTTACTGAACTGATCAAGTAGCTCCTTATAGTAATTGGCAGAGACTGAATTCCTCATGATTAGTTGGGTTCACATAAAGGCTAAATCCTAAACCTCACGTCATCATCACCATTTTCACATAACAGATGGTGTCCAGCAATGTCCTCAGTGGAAGTCAAAATAATGGTTACAATATTGTGATTGAAGCCTTAGGGGCAGCTGCAGAGAAATGGGGTACAGCAACATAGGTAAACAGGAGAGCTTGTCCTAGGTGTGGAAGTGTCTACATTGCAGATGATACTAAGCTGACAGGAATAGCTAACACCCAAGAAGATAGGCTCAAGATCCAGATGGATCTTGACAGACTAGAACACTGGGACATATCTAACAAAATGAAATTCAATATAGAGAAAAGTAAAGTCCTACACTTAGGCAAGAAAAACCAAAAGTACACATATAGACTGGGTGAAAGCAGGCTCAATAGCAGTAACTGTGAGAGGGATCTTGGAGTCTTAGTGGACAACCAGCTAAATATGAGCCAGCAGTGTGCAGCTGCCACCACAAAAAGCTAATGCAATCCTAAGTTGCATTAACAGAGGGACAAAATAAAGATCAAGTGAGGTACTAATACCACTCTATAAAGCCTTAGTAAGACTGCATCTAGAATACTGCATCCAGTTTTGGTCACCACATTATAAAAATGATGTTGACTCTAGAAAAAGTACAGAGAAGAGCAACCAGGAATAATTAGGGGACTGGAGGCTAAAACATACAACGAACGGTTGCAGGAACTGGGCTTGGCTAGTCTAGTAAAGAGAAGGACCAGGAGAGACATGATAGCAGTGTTCCAGTATTTGAGGGGCTGCCATAGAGAGGAAGGGATCAATCTATATTCCAAAGCACCTAAAGGCCAGACAAGAAATAATGGATGGAAACTGAAAAGGGCGAGATTCAATCTGGAAATAAGGAGAAATTTTCTGACAGTGAGAACAATCAATCAGTGGAACTACTTGCCTTCAGACATTGTGGGAGCTTCGTCACTGGAAGCCTTCAAGAAGAGACTGGACTGCCATTTGTCAGAAATGGTGTAGGGTCTCCTGCTTGGGTAGTGGGTTGGACTATATGACCTACAAGGTCCCTTCCAAATCTGATCATCTGTTACCTGCTGATTGTAGGGTGACACTTGAGGTGTGTTTGTGTGCGAGTTTGTGTGTGTGTAGCTAGATACCTATGATGTTTATTCTGGTGAACATGCAGTTCCGCTAGGAGACCTAATTTAATTAACTCTATTTGAGTTTGCAGACCTTATCCTTTGATATGTGGATTAGGTTTGGGTAACTTATTTGGGAGTTTGAGGAAGTTTGAGTAAAATATTGTTTCCCCGTTTGCTATTTTTGATTAATTTAGTGTCGACTGTCATGGAGACGCTGATTCTCAGCCGATAGAACATAGGATTGCATAGCTTAAAGGAAGATGAAAACAGTATCAAGAATAAAACATATTTTGATATAAAACTTCTCACAAGCCTCAATATCAAAATGTACAAAAGAGACATGGCTTCAAACATGATGTTGCTTGCCCATTTATCAAATAAGCCACCTTATAAGTTAGCTGATAGCTAGATTCAGAGAAGGAACTAAGATCATATTCCCATAACCTCCAACTTGTAAACTGCCCAACCTCATTTTAGCTCTGTCTAGTGGTTACGTGAATCTCTTCATCATGTCATTGGCTTTCTCTGAAGTCTATCAAACAACACAACAGGCTACTGTAGATGTGGGGTTAGCTTTTTCATCTCCCTCTATCTAATACAAAATGCTGCCTTATTTATATTAAATATGCATGATGCTACATTCAAATGAGGGGTCGCATAGTTCAGCCCCCACTCAAAGCCGACCAATACAACACACCTCCAGCAACAATGACACCCCAGAAATTAGAAACCCCACAAAGACACAGATTAGCAAGGGAAACCCTGAACGAAACAGCGGAGGACTTAGCTGTGGGGGAGGAATCCAGCGTAGTACTTCTGAGGCTTCGAGCTCAACAGAAACTGCCATGCTCCTGGAAAGTTTCGAGGCGTTTCCAAGGGCGGAGTCTGGAGCAGTGGCGGACCTGTCCATTCATGCTGCCATCTCAGGACCAACTGAACCGCGCAGGCCCAGTCACACCCACAGAAGCCCCGCCTACCCGAAGGACTACGTCTGCCACGTATGTGGTGATTGGTCGGCCTGAACTAAGAGGGGACAGGTGTTAAATATGCATGACGCTACATTCAGATGAGTCTACATTATATGCAAAGTGGAGTCTGAGGTAAGACTCCACTTATTGGTTCAACCGCTGGCGGGAAGATTGGGATCCCGTCAATGGCTGAAGTGTTGGACAGCGCTGACTATAAAAAGCCGGCACTGGCCGCATTTCTTTTGCTTCTTGATTCCGGTTTGTAAATAAAGAGTTCTCGCATTCCTGGGTCGAGCTTCTTTCTCATCCACGCCCATTTAATAATTTACAAATGAGAATTTTCAGTTATGTAATGGATGCTTGATTTCCTGTAATCGGCTGTTTATTCCTAGAGGTGTAGAAATCAGCAGTGTACGGATATTCACTTTTCTTTTTAAAAAATGTGCTTAATGTTTGCTTTTAATATTTGAAGGGGGAAATTAATGAAAGAGATGCACAGCAGGAAAAAAAACCCGATGAAGTGGATCTAAGCCAACAAAAACCATAATTAAATCTTGCTATGCTTTGTTTACTTGGGAATATGAATATATTATTATCAAACATTAGCTGTAATCATTGATATCTTGTAGCTTGTACCTTGGTGTGTTTCAGTCAGAAAAAACGAATGCTTTAAAATGCACAATGTGATTTTTGCTTGGATTCTATTATTAGCTTACAGAAAATAGAATTTTAAGGGTTTATAATATTTGCTGTGATCTTTTTTCCTTAGAAATAGGTCTCTAAATGTTCGTGGAAATTCATTATCAGCCAAGACTTTAGAGATTCATCATCTTTTGATGACTCCATAATCCCTTGCGGGGTGGAGTCTAGGCAACTGAATGGAGCTTAGTGTTTACTGGCCGGATGCCCTTCCTATCACCAATGTGGAGTTATATTCAGCAGATATATTCTCATCATGCCCAGAGAGAGAAATATCTGCTTCTACCTAGGATTGAATTCACAGCCTCCTGATTGTGAGGTGAGAGCTCCATTTCTAGCCACTGCACCACTCCCAACACTTCAGAGATTGCCACAAGATATTTTCTGTACTGACATAATACTGCTTTTTAAAAACAAATTTCAGAGTGAATGGCCATGTTCGTTCCATGTATAAAATTTAAGATAAACCAACTCAACCAAACCTAACCAAAAATTCCTCAAAATTTCTTCTACACCCCCCCCCCCATTTTCCTTCTTTCATGTGTGAAAAGCTTCACCATGACTTATTATGTTTTTTTGTGCAAAGAGATACAAAACAATGGTATTTGATGCCATACACTATTTTCATCCATTTCACTGGAGTTCCTTTGGTGTTTAAAGGCCCCTGAAGATCTGCTATTTTTTTCTTCTTTTCCTTTGTTCCCTTTTGAATTTGTTATCTCTGCCATCTTTGTTCTTTTTTGTTTTGTTTTCTTGTTTTAATGTTTTTAATAGTTTGCAAAATGCCCAGAGTCACTGGAAGTCAGGTGGCATATACTGTACAAACTAACTCCCTACACAGGAGCATGACATAATGCAATACCTGCATCTTTCTGCTCTGAGAGTTTAAAACAGTGTTTCCCAAATTTGAGCGCTTGAAGATGTATGGACACATCAACTCCCAGAATTCCCCAGTTCACAAATCGTAAAAGGCCATAGTTCCCCTCCCTTTGCTTAGGGGAAAGTAGACTTTATATACTGCTTGGATAGCACTTTGAGACAGGCCAACAGCCCATCTACCAACCTGAGCTAATTACATTCAAATACATTTCATGACATCACAATGTAAGCCCCCCCCACCTTCTATATGTGTATGTGATGTTGCAATGAGTATACAAAATGGCGGAGCTTGTATATCTCATTCTGAGCCCTTGGAGATGGCTGTGAAGTTCTCTGGAGACAGAAAGAGAGAAAATGGTTGAACTCTATCATTTTTCAAGGACTAAAGTTCTAAAGCATAAGGTTCACACCGTACTGATTAGAACAACCACAGGATTTGTTGGATGGGTTTCCTCAGAAAGTTTATATCAGGGGTGTCAAACTAAAGGCCATTGGGCCAGATCTGGCCCATGGGATGCTTAGATCAGGCCCATGAGGCCACCCTGGAAATAGGGAAGGACCGGCCCACAGTGCCTCTGCCAGCAAAAATGGAGCTTGGGAGAGCTATGCAAGGCCCTTCTGGGCTCCATTTTTGCAGGCAGAGGGCAGGAAAAGGATTCCCCCCACTGCCCGGGCCACCACCGGTTCCCCCAGGCATGAGTGATGTCAAGCTGGCCACGGTCATGCTGGTCATGTTCATCTGCCCCCCAAAAGGTCAGACACAACCCTGATGCAGCCCCCAATGAAATAGGGTTTGACACCCCTGGCTTATATCTTCTACCTATTTTAATTGGAGTTAAAGAAGATTGTCCACTACTTAAACTTTGTTCCCATGTTTGTTCTCTGTGAAATGTCTACCAAAAGTACGTTCAGCAGGTATTATTTCCTACATTATTCCAAAGTGATATAAAACTCAAAGCTAATCCCAGAATGCATTTGCCTTTTGGTCAAAGTGAGCTAAATTATAGTCCCATCCGCAGCCTTCCACCATTTTTCATGCCACATCCAATTATTATAAAACAGCCGAAGTATGCTTTGAACAATACAGTTCAAGTCACACTGATTAAATCCCAATTATTTCAGTGGATCTCATTCTCTAAAAACACAAATTGGATTAGGGTGTAAATGACCTAACTAACAGTTTGGTCATTAATTTTGCATTAATTTCCTTTGCTATTAATTCTGCATTAATGACACAGCAGAATGTATTTCTGTAGGAAGTATGTAATGATATTCTAGTTCAAGTGTATCCAAGAGAGTCTCTTTTAAGTTTTATTGCCATCTTCCTTCTCAATCCCTTTAGCCTTTGTCCTCTTGAAATCCCCAAATCAAGTTCTTCTAAGGAAAGCAGTGCACAGACAGGAAATGTGTTCAGATAAGTTCATTCTACTTTATTGAAAAGCTACATTAACAGAATCTTGCATGTCTGAAAGTACAGATCTCCTGCTGTTATCCTTTCAGCCTGATAATTTAGGAAGGTCCTTCCTAAGCCTCTTAGGAAGGCTTCTGCTAAATATGCAGCTGAGGGATATGATCCTTTATCTGTTCCCTAGGCAGCATCTCTTTGCCTGATCTCTCAAGGTCATTCCCACATACTATATCAGTGTGTTGTTTTTATTTGGAAATGTATGTGTGGCTCTTCTTTGTTTTTATATTGAAAAAATGGATATCATATCTCAATAGGATATGTATGTTACAGAAAAAAAAAAACCTACTGAATGTACAGGAAATAAAAGATGAAATTGAAATAAAAAACCTGAACAGATTTCTGTCAAGGAAAAGCATTGCTTGGCCAATTTCTACAAAAGATATAGGGGAAAGTGGGTAAAGATAAACTTGGCAATGTCTTACACCTGTATTAAAAAAAAGAAAAGAAACCAAGGTCTTCATTTTGGCTGCTCAAGAGCAAGTAGTTTGAACCAATAGAATAGAATTCTTTATTGGCCAAGTGTGATTGGACACACAAGGAATTTGTCTTTGGTGCAGATGCTCTCAGTGTACATAAAAAATACATTCATCAAGAATCATAAGATACAACACTTAAAGATAGTCATAGGATATTAAATAAGCAATCAAATCATACTAGGAAATTAATTAAAACAATATAAATAGTAAAGATACAAACAACAAGGTTATAATCATAAGTGGGAGGAGATAGGTAACAGGAAGGATGAGAAGAAGAATAGTAATACAATCTTAGTGAATAGTAAATAATGCAATCAGAATTGAAAAAAAATCATCAAATGATTCTAAGTGCAAATTCTGCAAAGAAGCAAAAGAAACAGTGACTATATATTGTGTAGTTAAACAATAGTAAAAAAAAACAGATTAAAATATTGTAGGATTTCTGAATACAAGCTGATAAAATCTTAACATCAGATTTTTACTGCGGTTGAGAAGAAGAATGTGTGGATAATTGACGTGGCAATACCACAGGCCAGAAGAATAGAAGACAAAGCCCTGGAGAACATCACAAAGTATCAAGTTATGATAACTGTTGAAAGCGGAAAGATTACAGCATAAACTGGTTATGATGGATTCAGTGGGTGCCATTCCCAAAAAATCTAGGACAGCCCTTAGAAAATCTGTGCATCGACAAAATATCCACCTGTCAATTACAAAAGGTCACACTGTCAATTGCAAAAGGGCCACATTGCTTGGATTTGCAGATATATTACACTCATATATTCCAATATATTCCAATATATTCTATATATTCTGGGAAGAATTTGATGTGTATGAAGGCCAAGATCAGCTAAAGAAATAACAGCTGTGATTTTGTGATCTTTTGCAAACAATAACAAGCAAAATGCCAAATCCAGTCTAAACATTTACCGTATTTCCCCATGTATAAGCCACCCCTTTTTTCCAAAATTTTCAAGCCCAAAAAGTAGGGGGGTGGCATATACAAAGCAGGTACACTTTTTATACGTGAAAAATGCATAAAATAATAAAGTAGGAATAAACTGGTTTTCCAGCAGTATGCTATACTTTTTTGTAAAAATTGTACGTGATGATACGATTACGAGTGCGAGTACGCGATAGAAATGCATACGCTAGGCATCGGCCTGAATGCTTCGTTCCTACTCTCGTTCCGATGCGTAGATTGCTAGCGTCGCCCGCACCGCTTTCGGCGTCATGACCGAAGTTGTAGATCTAGACGTCGAATTTTGTTTCTTTGTAAATTTTCTTTCTTCATAACTTGTTTCTCTAATAAAATATTTTTTTCAAAACTTCACAGTCCAAAAATTGGGGGGGTGGCTTATACAAAGGGGGTGCTTATACATGGGGAAATACGGTACTTGACTGTTTGCTTGACTACAACAAATCATCATCATCATCATCATCACCATCATCTGCTGCTGCTGCTGCTTCTGTCGGAGCCCAGCAACTTTGGGATTGTGCCCTTTCTTGAGGACTGAATATTCCTGGATAATCTCAGTTGGATTATTGTCTGCCAGAATGCATGGAATTTTAGATGATATATCAATCTGGAAGTTAAACAAGAACTGAGTTATCTCCTTTCAGGTAAATCAGTATGACATCAGCTTCCTGGTATTACTAAACTTGGGGCCATATAATGCTTAAGCTACACAATAATGCATACATCTTTCACTCTCTTTCATTTAAATAATAATTGAAAAATTTGGTATTAATGAGACGTTTGGCAACTCAGTATTCACTCAATTACTCCTCTTTAAATCATAAAGGCTTCAAACATAGTATTCCACATCTTATCATCCTGGTCCCCAAAATGCACAGAAGTTGTTATCCAGTTTGGTAATGAAACATCTGCTAGAAAACAACCAAACTCAGAGAGCAGAAAGGAATTCACAATTTCTGCTATGCTAGATGATTTACAGCATCACCTGCTCACAATTCAACCAATGGAACTATACTTTAGAGCCATACGATTTTGTAAGGAAGGGATTCAAATTCCCAATTTTACTTTGACATATTCAAAAGAACTGGAATTTTTTCTATGAAACTGCTGATTGGGAAGAGGAAAGAATAAGCAACGGGAAAAATGTAATCTATACATATGGCTGGTTCCTCCCTTTATGGAATTGTGCATGTCCAATTTGTAAGCTTTAAATACATGTAATAGTTACATGGGAATATTACATTGTGAGTTTCCCTGCACAAATTCTTTCAGAGTCTATTTTCAAATTCTTTAAGGAATGCAAGTAGTAAAGTTAGAAAAAAAAAACCAATATGGGCACAATTAGGAAGTTCAAGTGTGACTCTGGATCTAACTGCAATGACTTAGCTTCACTTTTTAGCCATAGCTTTCCTGTATTAAAAACCGAAATATTTGAAAGTTGTTGAAATGAAAATATGGTTTTGATTCTTGCACTCATGATAATCCTGCTCTTTGAGATAATCCCAGTTTGAAAATAGAAGGTAAATCTATTCTGGGGAGGGAAGGAAAAAAATCTAATAGAAGTATTAATGCTACAGATCATTCTATTGCCAATCAAGCTTTTAAAAAATATTATTTATTGTTTTATCATGAAAAGTAAAATAGAAAACAGAAAAAATTGAAACAAAACAAAAGCATACTAAAATGCATGCTATTGCCAAAAGCATGCTATCAACAACAACAAAAAAGAAAAAAAAGTAGAATACAAAAGAAAAGGAAAAATAGTGTACAAAAGAAAAGGGAAAAGTGATCAAATTCTATCTATCTTTCTATCTATCTATCTATCTATCTATCTATCTATCTATCTTCTATCTATCTATCTATCTATCTATCTATCTATCTATCTATCTATCTATCTATCTATCTATCTATCTATCTATCTTACTCTATTACTCTGCTGGTATGGACATGGCCGGTGACATTGTGGCAAGACACCATCAACAAAGCTATGCAAGATGCGGGCCTGTGCCCTGAAGACACAGCTGACCATGCAAAGTAGTGTTCAATGATCTGAAAAGCGGACCTTGCACCTGGGGAATATGCTAGGAAGAAGAAGAATATATAGGTCACCTTCAGGGTTGACAGGCTTGGAACCCTGACAATGTATAATGTATGTATAATATGATATATATGTATAATGGGCACGTGATGGCTCAGTGGTTAAGATGTTGAGCTTATTGATCAGAAAGGTCGGCAGTTTGGTGGTTCGAATCCCTAGTACTGCATAATGGAGTGAGCTCCCGTTACTTATCCCAGCTTCTGCCAATCTAGCAGTTCGAAAGCATGTAAAAATGCAAGTAGAAAAATAGGGACCCCTTTGGTGGGAAGGTAATAGCATTCCCTGCAGCTTCAGCATTTAGTTATGCCGGCCACATGACCATGGAGATGTCTTTGGACAGCGCTGGCTCTTCGGCTTTGTAACGGAGATGAGCACAGCTCCCTAGACAACTAGCGTGTATGTGCAAGGGGAACCTTTATCTTTATGTACATATATGTAAAAGGGGAGGAGAATTTACTGCTTTTTCTTTTTTCCCCCCAGCATGCACAGAGAGGAGTTTGCAGGCAGCGGTTTCACTTTGGTTGTTTACTGACCTATGGGAAGTCCAGGACAGCAGTTGTTAAGCATGGGTGTCTTGCTTAATGATTGCAATGACCCATGACTGTAATGGCCAGACTCCATTACAGCCCTAAGCTGAGGACCACCTGTATTTGATTAAACATCTCTTAATGCTGATTCTAAGTTAAGGATGGTCTGTTTTTTATTAATGCATCTCTCAATTTCACAGAGTTATCCAGATACAGTAGCAGAATTGAAACCTCCACAGTTACTGTAACTTTGAACAGGGGTGGGCAATTAATTTTCCCAACAGCCCACATGAAAAACTGGAACTGTTGTGGAGGTCCTCCGGCCTGCCCCATTGATGCGGTTCCATCCCTGCTGATGCTAATGCTGCCTATGCCCCACCCCCACCCATTGAACCCACTGATGCCAACACTGTAATGGGACAGCCCACAAGTCAAATGTGTCCCGTGGGCTGTAAAATATCCAGGTCTGCCTTTGGATAATTCTAAATGTACAGGTTTAAAACAAAAACAATAAGGGTTATTGCAAAGGTGGATTTTGGTTTTTACTTATTTTACTTATTCTCTGTCAATGACCAGCAAGATGTTTTTGTATTTCCAAGAACTCTGGAACAAAGAGGTAGAATATTCCATGTTAATAGAAGATAGCTGTTTTTTTGATACCAAATAAGTGTTTGAAAGGTAGTGCAAGCTGTAAGAGACAGCAACCGATAATGCTAGAATAATTCAAAAGAACAGCAATACTTTTGGATCCTTGCTGGCCAAATATGTAGGAAAGTGTATGTTTGTGTATTTGTATGTAAGGGATGGCAATATTCTTGAACCCCAGCTAACAGAATATGTAGGAAAGTCAGTAGTGGGATTCAAAAATTTTTACTACTAGTTTTGTGGGCGTGGCTTGGTGGGCGTGGCAGGGGAAGGATACTGTAAAATCGCCGATCAGAGGTGGGATTTGCTGATGGTCCAAACTACTCAAAATTTCCGCTACCAGTTCTCTAGAACTGGTGAGTACATGCTGAATACCACCTCTGAGGAAAGTGTATGTTTGTGTATGTATGTATGTATGTATGCATTTATGTATGTATGTATGTTGTCTTCATTTGATTATATTTACAATAGTTGACAAACTGTTGCATTATGTAGGGTAATTTAAGAGATAAAAGCTTTTTTGTGGGGGTGTTGTTTTTAAGGAGCCCTTTCAGTCAGACAGAAATTGAAGAAGTAAATAACTATAAATACTCAAAGTGCTGACAAATGCACAGTGATTTTCTTTTCCTTGCATGAACAATGATCTCAGATACTATTTGCACTTATCATCATAAAGTTTTTTCAAGGGAAAAGAAGCATGTTCAACATGCCTGTGCCTTTTCATACATACCTTTTCAGAATACTGTTTTTCACCTTCTGTTTCAAAATAGGAATCATTTCATAACACTTTGCAAAATACATTTCATTGTACCTAATTTACTCTCCCTAGGGGTGTCAATACAAACAGGACAACAGTTAGTCTTTTAGTCTGACACCTCATTTTAAGGATGATGCCACAAAGAAGAGGGGGTCAAGCACCTGAGGGTAGGACAAGAAGCAATGGATGGAAACTAATCAAGGAGAGAAGCAACCTAGAACTAGGGAGATATTTTCTGGCAGTTAGAACAATTAATCAGCCGAACATCTTCCCTCCAGAAATTGAGGATGCTCCAACGTTGGAGGCTTCTAAGAAAAGATTGGACAACGCTTTATCTGAAATAACATAGGGTCTCCTGCCTGAGTAGGAAGTTGGACTAAAGATCTCCAAGATCTCTTCCAATTCTGTTATTCCATTGTTCTGTTATTCTGATGCTTGGCAGATATCAAACAATCATAAACTGTTGAAGTATATTTCTCTGGTAGTTTTGATTTTTTTCCCCACAAGCAAAGGAAATTGTATTTTTAGATGAGAAACATATACAAGATAAAAAGTGATCAGGATGCCTCCTAATTATTGTGTCTAGTTCCAACCAGTGGTGGGATTCATTTTTTTTTTACTACCGGTTCTGTGGGCGTGGCAGGGGAAGAATACTGTAAAATCTCCAGTCAGAGGTGGGATTTGCCGGTTCTCCGAACTACTCAAAATTTCCGCTACTGGTTCTCTAGAGCTGGTCAGAACCTGCTGAATACCACCTCTGCTTCCAACCACACCATAAAAAGAATTTGAATTAAGTGGAATGGCTTCAGAAAGATTGACAATAATAATCAGGTGCCTAGAAAAAGAAATCCTACAAGGAGACATGTTCAGTTTTAAGAAAAACAAGTGGGATATGATAACACTTTTCAAGGACTTGAAAAGTGTTATATAAGGTTATGACCACCCAGAGTAAAAGATATGGAATGAGAGAGTTATGAACTGCAGAAAGGCAGAATCTAATTGAATGTTAACAACAGTTTTCTAGTGGTGCTACCATAAAGCAGTTGTCTTGGGAGTGGTGTGTTCTCCTCCACTGAATATATTCAAGGAGAAGCTAGACTGTAATCTGTCAGAGCTGCTGTAATTTGGATGTCTGAACTGAGCAGATGGTTTAATTTGATGGTCTAAATAGCCCTTTGGAACTCTATGATTTGGGAAAAATAGATACTAAATTCAATATGAATGTAACAATACTGTTTTAGCAAGGTCAGCAGAGCAAGAGCACTATAACACTAGCACTTAGATCTATATACCACTTCACCATGTTTCACAGCCCTCTCTAAGTGGTTTGCAGAGTCAGCATATTGCACCCAACAATCTTGAGTCCTTATTTTATAGACCTTGGAAGGCTGGAAGGCTGAGTCAACCTTGAGCTGGTCAGGATTGAACTCCTGGCAGTGAGCAGAGTTAGCCTGCAATACTGCGTTCTAACCACTGCACCACTTCGGCATGAAAAAACCAATTGCAATATCTGTGAATTATTTTAAGAAATAGACCTCACTACTGTAGTTATTATTTACTAGTTTAGTCATCATTTCCAAAAAGCTCATCAGCTATATTTCTCAGGAAAACTTCCAACCAGAACCTTGGTTATTGCTCTTGGTAACAACAACAAAAATAAAGTAGACAATTCTGTTGGTTAAGCCTTCCACAAATGTATAGCATTTGTTTATTCGCTTAACTCACCTGTGATAGAAGTCAATCCATGGGTCTTATTCCTAGTAATAAACATGGTGCCTCCTCTCACTTCCTCGAACAATTTATATGGTTGGCCATCTTGCTCCCACAATTCTCTTAGTGGCTAATGTAAATTAAAATTACCCCCCTCCACACACAATTTAGAAAAAAAAATAGCCACCATGATAACATCAATATAGCACAGCTGAGGTCTTCAAGAAACTTGCACTCTGCAACTATAAGACAGGGCTCACCTACTTAATAATCTGGATCAGTGCTTGATGCAAGACAAAGTGGATTTATTCTCTATTTCACTGGACACAAAAAAGGGCAAAGGGCTGAACCTACAGGGAAGGAAATTCAGGTTAAGACATTAGGAAGAATTTACTGACCATATAGGTAATCCTCTTCTTACAACCACAATTGGGACCAGACAAGGCTTTGGATAGCTGAAGACTACTGTTATGTCTCCCTTTCTGCAGATGAAAAATACCCAGAACCTTAGGGTCTTCTATGATTTGGGAGTCCTTTCGAAGTAAGGTATGTTTTATGTTCTGTAACTTTCCATCTGTCTATGGAGATTCTCATGGTTGTCTCCAATGTGCTTTTTCAAAAGGCAACTGGACTTTTTTTTCCCTTGAAGATGTTTCACTTTTCATTCAAGAAGTGAATGAGAATGAGAAGTTTCGCTTCTTGAATGAGAATGAGATGTTTCGCTTCTTGAATGAAGAACTGAAGAGGCTTCTTTCAGATTAAGACTTTTTATTTTTGACATACAATAAATCCATTCCATCTCAATCGTGTGTCGATGAGGTACGTATTTCATGTGTTTAACAATTACTCATAATATTAGAACTGAAGAAGCTTCTTGAATGAGAAGTGAAACATCAGAAGCTTCTTGAACGAGAAGCGAAACATCTTCAAGGAAAAACAAGTCCAGTTGCCTTTTGGAAAAGCACCTTTGTGATAACTTTCCATCATTCTGAAGGTTTACTATCCACACCTTATGATCGAGTCTAGTGGGAGCACTTACTGGGAAGGGAGGAAGTTGCACACCAGTGGGAAAGTCGATTGTGTAGTGGAAGATAGGCTCTTCATGTTCTTATCTCTTTTGTAACTACCTATAAGGACACCATGTTCTATCCATGTGACTTTCACTGACAGTCTTCTTTGAAAGGATTCACCATTGTAAATTGCCTTTCATCAAGCTAAACAAGAACATAAGAGAAAAACTAGGAGACCTTTTGTTAAGTTTGAGCAATGAGAGGCTGAACCAGAGCATGAGTGCAACAGTACTTTATTTTACAAATAAAGGGCTGACCGTGCTTGCCAAGCCTGGAACTGGCTCGCAGCAATCAGCAGCCAGTTGGACCCCGCAGCCTGCTTTTATAGCTGGCTGCTGGGGAGAACCGACCAATGGGAATGGGGGAATAACGCCCACACAAGGTGAGTGGACCTGAGTGAGAACTCCTTGAGTCCTCAGGACATAACACCCCTTCCCCCCAGATGCGAACACGCATAGTCCTTGAGGTAGATGGGGGGTTTGTGTTGGCGCCCGGAGCGGCGCAACTCGGGAACATTGTCTGACTGTTCGGTATCAGTCTGTGACGGTTGAGCTGGCATAGTGTCGCCAACACTCTCTCTGGACTGGGCATCCTCGGAAACCACCGGGTTGGTTTCTGGAGTCAAACTCTCGTGGGTTGGATCCGGTTGGTCAACTCTCTGGGCGCTGTTGTCCGAGTTTGGGCTGACCGGAACGACCGCTGGCGCAGACTGGTCACTGGGTGCGGTGTGGCTGTGTGGCGGATGGGACGGTTCCCCTTCGACTGGAGACTCTGGATTCTTGTTTGCGAGGTTGCTGAGGCGCCTTCTGAGTTGGTCTATGTGTCTCCTCCAGACGCGACCATCCTCCAGCCTGACTCTATACGACCTCGGCCCGGTGACAGCGATGACCTCGCCCGGAATCCAAAGTGGGTCCCCAGCGAAATTCCTTGCGAATATCGGCTCCTGTAACATAAAATGTCTAACCCCTGAAGTGGAAGCGAGGGGAGAGTCAGGGCAGTATTGTGGGTGCATTCTATCTAATACAGTCCTCAGGCGCCGGCCCATCAGAAGTTCCGCTGGGGACTTATTGGTGACTGCACAGGGGGTTGAGTGCTGGCTCATCAGGAACCGTGAGAGTTTGTGGTGCCAGTCATCTCTGCCAAACCTAGCGAGGGCCTCTTTGGTGGTCCTGACGGCCCTTTCAGCCAACCCATTACTCGCAGGGTGAAATGGGGCTGTGAAAATGTGGCGAATGCCTAGGTTGGCTGCAAAACGGCTGAATTCTACTGATGCAAACTGTGGGCCATTATCGGAGACCAAGGAGTCGGGTAGTCCATGTGTAACGAACAGGCGCGTTAACACGTTGGTGATTGCTAGTGTGGTGGTCGTGGATAGCTGCGCCACGTCTATCCACTTGGAATAAGCGTCCACGACCACTAGGAACATCTTTCCATGCACGGGGCCGGCCAGATCGATATGGATTCTAGACCAAGGGGCGCTGGCGCTCTCCCATCTGGTAGGGGTGGCGATGGGGGGAGCAGGACGGGATTCCTGGCAAATGCTGCAGGAACTTACCCAATTGACAATGTCCTCGTCTAGACCCGGCCACCACACGTAGCTGCGTGCCAACGCCTTCATTCTCACAATGCCGGGGTGTCCCTCGTGCAACGCTTCCAGGACTCGGGTACGCAGCGAGGTCGGGATGACCACTCGAGTGCCCCACAGTAGACAACCCTGCAAACTGGACAGCTCCTGCATGCGAGTCTTAAAGGGTGCGAATTTGTTATCAACATTGCCTCCCAGCCACCCCCTCCTCACCCAGTCGAGCACCTGGGCGAGCGTTTGGTCTGCCTTGGTTTTGGCGGCGATGTCAAGGGCGGTGATGGGCAGGTCCAACTGGGTGATTTCAAAAATGGCATTGACAGGAGCTGGGTCTTCAGCCGGAGCGGGTAAGGGGCAGCGACTGAGCGCGTCAGCGTGGGATAGAGTTTTGCCCGGGCGGTGGATAAGTTTGTATGAGTAGGCCGCTAGGAAAAGTGTCCACCTTGTCATCCGAGGGGAGAGGACTTGAGGTGTCTGTTTGTCGCCGGCCAGTAGGCCCAGGAGGGGCTTATGGTCGGTGACCAGTTCGAAGAAGTGGCCAAAAAGGAATTCGTGAAACTTTTTCACGGCTGCAACAGCTGCTAGGGCTTCCTTGTCTATTTGGCTGTAATTTCGCTCCGTGGCTGAGAGCATCCTGGAGAAAAAGGCGATGGGGGCCTCGGCGCCATTGGCGAGTCGGTGACTAAGGACCGCCCCAATTCCAAAAGGGGATGCGTCTGCTGCCAGTACTAAAGGAAGGTTGGGGTCGAATTGGATGAGCACTGCCTCTGACGTAAGTAGTGATTTGACGGCGTTAAACGCCTGGTCTTCTTTGTGCCCCCAGTGCCACGGTGACTTTTTGTCTAGTAATCTGTGTAGGGGTTCGGCTACTGAGGCTTTATGGGGCAAAAAGGATGCATAAAAGTTTAGGAGTCCCAAGAAAGCTTGTAGCTCCGTTTTGGAGGTCGGTGTGGGAGCTTCGTGGATCGCCCTGACCTTGGACTCCAGGGGGTGAATGCCAGAGGCGTCAATTTTATAACCCAGAAAGTCCACCTGTCTAGTGGCAATGGCGCATTTTTCTTTTTTTAACTTGAGGCCATGCTGTCTGAACCTCTCTAACACTGCTCGCACTCTCTGGAAGAGTTGGGGTCTGTCCCTGGCCGAGACCAAGATGTCGTCGAAGTAGGGTACTACACCAGGGAGGCCCTGTAAAATCCGCTCCATGAGGGATTGAAAAATACCCGGGGCAACACTTACGCCAAATTGGAGACGCTTGCATCGGAAGGCACCCCTGTGAGTGACGATGGTCTGAAGTTCCGCTGTTTGGTTATCAACAGGGAACTGTTGATATGCTTGAGACATGTCCAATTTAGCAAAAATACTGCCCGGTTCGAATGTGTGCAATTAGTGCTGAATGACGGGCACGGGGTAGGCGCTAACTTGTAAATATTTATTGATTGTTGTCTTGTAGTCCGAGCAAATTCTCAGGCTACCATCTTTTTTGAGGGGTGTGACAATGGGCGTCTCCCACTTGGCGAAATCTGTTGGCTCAATGACCCCTTGTTTTAGTAGTTTATCCAATTCAGCGTCTAGTTTTGGTCGAATAGCAAATGGAACTCTACGTGGTTTTAATCTGATTGGGACTGCCTGGGGGTCAACGGTGAACGAGATGGGGGTTCCATTATAACACCCCAGCTCCTCGCTGAACACATCTGCGTAGTCAGCGAATAAGGAGTCAGTGTCTGAGGTTGAGACAGCATGGACTCCTGTTAACCCTAGGCCGAGGTGGGGAAACCAATCGAGCCCCAATAAGGTGGGTAGATTGCCGTTAACTACCACTAGAGGTAGGTGGCCTTTAAAAGCTCTAAAACTGACAAAGAACTTGCCTCTGCCGATCACGGGAATGGCCTTCCCCTGGTAGTCCTTCAGACCGAACTGGCATCTCTGAAGCCGGGTAGTAGATAGGCTGGGGTGGAGTCTCTTGAGGGTGTTCCACGAGATTATTGAGAGCGCTGACCCTGTGTCAACCTCCATGTGGCACAGTTTACCTTCTAGGGAAACGGAGAGAGAAATTTTACTAACAGAGTGGCAAGTACGCCTGGCATGGCGGTGCGTGCGACAGTTTAATACTTGCCTCTGTGGTCCCGAGTGCGAGGACGGGGGTCTTTGTGCAGCGCTTTGGGGGGCTTGGCAGACTCTCGCAATGTGCCCCCTCTTATGGCAGTTGTTGCAAACGGCTCCTTTAAACTTGCAGGTGGCCCTTTGATGTGATCCCCCACAGGCTAGGCACAGGGTGATGTGCTTGGGTGGACCGGTGTATTCTTGTTTGGCCCCTACCTGCGACCGTCTGTCATTGGTGAGGCGATGGACATCGTTCTCATCGTTGTGGCCTTCCTCCGCTTCCACCTCTTCGGAATGGACTGGGAACGCTGCTAGCTTGGCGCTTGGGCCCTGAATTTCGGTGGCTGAGTTCGTTGCTAGCTCGGCTGCTAGGGCCTCCTCTACCGCTTGCGCGAGGTTGAGGTCTTTCTTAGCCAGCAGACGCCTCTGTAGGTTGAGATCCTTGACCCCACAAACCAATTGATCGAGGAGCATGTCCTCCAGGTATGTTCCAAACCCGCAGTGCAGGGCTGCTGTTCTGAGGGCGGCCATATATTGGTTGATGGTCTCCTTACTTGATTGCTTCCTCATTCAGAACGTGAACCTCCTGGCGATTTGTGAAGGCCTGGGAGCGTAGTGGTTTGTGAGGATCTCAAGCAACTCGGACCACAGAACGTTTTTTAATTCTCTCGGCGCCACGAGTGCTGCAGCGGTATCGTAAACGGTGGCTCCGCAGTAGATTAGGAAATAGGATTTTTTCCGATGCTCTCCCGCATCCGACAGGCCGACCGCATCGATGTAATGATTGAAACGGTTCTTATACGATTCCCACTTCTCTTCGTCTGGTTTAAACGCCGGGAATACTGGATTGGAACTCATGGTGCTGGAACGGCTGGGCTACCTGTGGAAAAATCTCTCTGGGACTACGAACGCTCGTGAGTTACTAGTGATATCAGCTCTGGAGAGGTTTCTTGCTACCCTCTCTTTCTCTCTCTCTGGGTTACCACGTTGGCTGCTAGCCGTTGGAGGTGTCTTGATTCGCGCCAAAAAAAGTGGGCGTTAGTGACTCTCTACAGCGCTGTGCTGTGATTCCTACTGGCTCGAAATTCAAATGACACCCGTTTGAATTTCGCGCCAAATGCAGAGCGGGTGCGGCTCGCAGCGCTTCACTTTCCCCGTAGCGAGGCTAACAAGCGGCTACAGACGCTTCTAACTATTTGACTCAGACCGCTTTCTCTGGCTGCGGATCTGCGTTTGCTCTTTTTGATCGCTCGTTTCGCTAGCTGACCGCTCTCTCTGGCTGCGGATCAGCGTTTCCCTTGTCGCCAGCCGATCGCTCTCTCTGGGCTGTAGATCGGTGGCTAGTGACTCAGCGGTTGCAAGGTGCTTCTGGTAGCCATCCCATCCTCGTCGCCAGTGTTAAGTTTGAGCAATGAGAGGCTGAACCAGAGCATGAGTGCAACAGTACTTTATTTTACAAATAAAGGGCTGACCGTGCTTGCCAAGCCTGGAACTGGCTCGCAGCAATCAGCAGCCAGTTGGACCCCGCAGCCTGCTTTTATAGCTGGCTGCTGGGGAGAACCGACCAATGGGAATGGGGGAATAACGCCCACACAACGTGAGTGGACCTGAGTGAGAACTCCTTGAGTCCTCAGGACATAACACCTTTTCTTCATGGTGCTAAAAAAAAGATAAAGACACCTGTGAGTAGAGCTCAGTTTCTGATTGCATGATTGAGGGATTCTTGGCAGCATTATAAAAGTGGTTTGCCATTGTAGTCTTAGCGCCATTTTTACATAACATTAAAATATAAAAAGGGAAGATTTGAAAAAAAAATTTGCGACCTATTCCTAGTCATGGGCAGAGCGATAGCACTCATATAAAGAGATTTATAAAATGGTGGAAAGTATTTAGAAAATGGCTAGAGATACATAGAGGGAAGCTGTATTCTATCTCATTTTAAAATATGAGGTTAGAGGATTGCATGGCATCCTATATTTTTGAACTCAGCATATTGGATCGCAGCTCCCTCACCCTCAAATTGAATTTCCAAACTAGGAATTATGAATTTTAGTGACATTTCTCGTTTTAATATAAACTGTTCATATTTTCAGATAAAGCCTTTGTTCTTAATTGAATAGCTTCCAGCAGAAGTGATATGCATGTTTGTTTATCTTTTTTGGTTATTGATATAAAATTACTGAAAGCTAAGCTTTTCATCCTATCTTGTCTTTGGTACTTGGGCCTGCGATGCTATTTATTTCCAAGAATAAGGCAAAAAGGAAATCATTAATGAGGTTATTTGTTTGTATTCCAGGCTGAATAGTGCCAATATCTTTCCCTCTGAAATATGATCTTAATTTCGTTGAACTGAAATCCTGATTGTGTTTTACAGTCAATTAGCTTTTAGTGTGGTTGCTGCTTACTGCATAAGCTAGCAGATTGCCTTTCCTGTTGACCAATGTGAGAAGAAATGGATCAAGCTTTATGCAGTGATTTTCAAATTGTGGACTGAGTTGTTCCATTCCTATCTGTGCTCCATGTCAACTGGGCAGAATCTGCTCACTGCTTCACAGCCTGTTTCTTCATTTCTTTCTGATAACAATGACCATGTCTCTTGAGTGGCATGATGGCCTAGAGATGGAACTCTCACTTCACAATCAGGAGGCTGTGAGCTCAATGCTAGATAGTGGCAGATTATTTCTCTCTCTGGATCCAAAGAGAAAATATCTGCTGTAACCTCTGCATGAGCATCTGGCCAGTAAACACTCAGCTCCATTCAGTCACCCAGACTCCACCTTCATGTAAGGTTGTTAAAAATAATAATAATGCACATCTCTAACTGATTGTTAGTATGTGTATGTTATGATTCAGTAGTGATCAAACAACTGAAAAGGCAACGTGTGAATAGAAAATACAGTGATGGATTTCTATAAATGGGATTCCATTGGGCTGAAGAGCCACTTGTGTTAGGTATAACATTGGTCACCTAACTAGTTTGGGTAAGATAATATATATATAAGCTATGATTCTTAGTTTAAAGTGTGTGTTACTTTAAATGCAAAGCATGTAATTTTGGGTGTGGTGTGAAAACACCATAAGAGGGAGCAAGAGATGCTGATGAGACGCTGATGATTCCCTGACGCTTTGCTGGCAATTACTGGAGTTGCAGACGGAAGAGAGGAGTTTCTGAGTTTGTTGCATATCTCTCTCTACTGCGA
>NW_020769341.1:8623430-8637186 GCF_900518735.1 Pseudonaja textilis
GCCTGCCTGACTGCCCTGCAGATTCTTGCTAGGGTATATCCCTAACAACTTGTCTCTAGATGTCTGAGTCATATCTATGAAGCTTTGTCAAAGATGCTATGAAGGTTGAAAAATAAGGCATGCAGCTCATAAAGCAATTCATAAATACAAAGTAAATGGGATATGATTTCTGTTTCTTAAGGAAGTTCTGTAGGGAAATCAATTGAGAATATATTAGCTGGGAAAGACATTCTCGAAATGTTGCTAAATAAGTTGAGCTCCGAATATGCAAGAATGTTAAATTTCAGCCATCTCTTCCTTTCACCTGAAAAGAAATATGATATTCACTTAATGGTAAATAATTTCTCTAACATCTCCATTTCATTTATCCTTCAAATTTCTAACGGTATTGTCTCTAACGGTATTGTCTCAAATGGTATTGTCAGTCCTAATCTTGTACAGAGAATATGGAGTTCCTGTTATGAAGACAAGATTGACATTACTGGCAGTAGTAAAAGTATTGCAGTTAATGGAATAGTTCCTGAGATAGATCTATCTATCTATCTTTCTTTCTTTCTTTCTTTCTTTCTTTCTTTCTTTCTTTCTTTCTTTCTTTCTTTCTTTCTTTCTTTCTTTCTTTCTTTCTTTCTTTCTTCCTTCCTTCCTTCCTTCCTTCCTTCCTTCCTTCCTTCCTTCTCTCTCTTTCCTCCCTCCCTCCCTCCCTCCCTCCATCATCTCTCTCTCTCTCTCTCTCTCTCTCTCATCTATCTCTCATTACAACACATCAAGAAAAAAAAATGAACCAACTCTAATCAGAAACTAATTCTACTGAAATTCTATTTGAAAAGACACCTTTGTTTCACTCACTGTTTACCGCCATTAGAATTGGATGGTCTTCATGGCCTTTTAGAAGGTTTATTGGTTGGGGAGTCCACATATCTCAAGAGACATACTGTTCCACAATAGAGATTCTCCTCCTGCTTCCTGTCCCCTTCATGATAAGCCAGTCAGGAGATATGGTCCCATAAATCATTAGGATTCAAGTCAAAGTTAATGCAATGGATCCTGTACGTATTTGAGATACCAGGCATATTTATCCCATCACAAATTTCTTTGCACGTTATATACTAACATCATTCCATGCATACTAAAAAGGGGGTTAAGAAAAAGGGAGGTAATATAAATACAACAGGGCTTTATTAACAAAGTTATTAAGTTAGAAAAATGAATGGGTGGCTTGTATGGTTTTATGATTGATGACACTTCCATAGATACAAAAGCAGGCATTAGTTTCCCCAAAGTGTAACTTCCTTTTGAAGCTAGCAGAGCTTAAACAAAATACGCAATCAATAATGTTTTGTTTACTACATGCAGCACCATTAATTCCACAGGGATTACTTTAAAAGTTTTAAACTGATAAATAAAAGTAAGAAAACAACCGATAAGAATCCCGTATACATAAAACCTTAATTTTACAAAAAGCAAGGAGAAAAGTCATAGACATACATAACAGAAAAGTACCTAGTCATTTATATTTAGGCTCAGAACTCTTAGTGGTGAGTTACCACATCTTTTCCGCATTTCATACTTTTACTGTGCTGAAACGTAAATTAAATATCTGAAACAAATTCCACGGAGCTTAAACTGATACACTGTAAGTGTGAATTTCAGAGATAAGTGCTTCAGATTTCAAGCCAATTGCTTTAAAAGCATTGTAAGGGATAAGAAACTTCTGAAAAATAGGTAATTTGCTTTGAATTAGAGTGCAACATATTCCTGTTAAAAACAAAATTTGTTTAGATGACACCAAATATCACTATGCTATGATTTTATTTAGCAGGTATAGCTCTGAGTTGTTTTGGCTGATTTCACTTTCAGTGGGTGCTGATAGTATTATAGTTGTGTTTTAGAACAACATACAGTACTATCTAAGTAGGAAATAAAAAAAAACAAAAATAATTTTATTGCAGTTTCTTGAAGCTCCTGCAGTTATCTTAAAGAAGAATATTTACTTCATGTATTGTATTGAGATAAAACTTTTTTAAAAGGTGAATACAAACAATTGCATATTAAAGTAACTTCCTTTAAATTTCTATTATTTACTAGCCTGTTAATGAAATGAGCATGATCCAAAACTCCAACAAAGCTTAAATAAGATAGTGAAATGTATGAAAATCATTTTCAAAGAACGGGGTATAGTAAAATAACACTCTTCTAATATTTGTATTGCTTGGTTTATACTTGATAAATTTACTGATTGCTTAGTTCTCTCTGTGTTTGTCTATGACTGTAATATAGATCTGATTTGATTAGTTATCCCGTATTTAAATCAAAGGTCTGCTGTCCCTCTTCAGCTACATCGGGGTGTCAAACTCAAGGCCCATAGGGTGCTTAGATCTGGCACGTGGGGTCTTATGTTTGGCTGTGGTTATCTGAGTTCTGGCATCTTCCCAACTGGTTTGATTTACTGCTTTGTTACTTCATTTCTGGAATTCTGTATCTTGCCCTGCCAGATTTAATGATCTTATCTTGCTTTGTTGGATTTATAGTTGAAAGTTTTCAGTTTACAACATTTGGACTGGAATATTTGCAGCCAAAGGCTGGTGCAGGTTCGTGGGAGAGTTTTTCTCCAGACTGGAAGATAACCGGGTCATTGGGGGCAAAATTGGAGCTAATAAAGGAACTCGTATTTTCTGACTATGTTGCTTTTGTGCCACACCCTGGATCATCACAAGGGTGCTTTTCAGAGCTGAATATAAGATGGGTGGCTAGGTAAATGTTATAAACAAACCAACAAGCCTAAAACTGACACTGTGATAGTTGGTCAATTATTGTGTTTTTGCAGCTTGGGAAATCAGTTACAGCAAGACCAATGTGATGGTCTTAGAAAAATAAAGACCTTTTTGGATCATCTTATTGAACATGATCAATTATTTAAATACTTAGGCATATTGTCCTATGCCATGACCCCAGAGAACAAATAGTATACAATGCCTGGAAAGCTGGAATAGCATCACAATGCTTTTTCTATAATAAAGGGGCTTTAATCACCCAGCTGCACTCTGATAGTACTCAGTTAAAGTGTACTTTGATACATCAGGCTATACATTATCACATACTTTGCTCCTATAGTCTGGCATTTCACATCCTTACCGACAACCTTGTCAGGCTCCTAGTGATTTCTTCATTGTTCCATACCTGGGGACAGAATCTTGCCAAACTAAAGCAAACTACCACTTCATGAAGCATATACCCTGGGAACTATTATGGAGGGTCTGTCTTCAACTTCATTCTCTCACACAAACTATCTGAGTGAATTGCCTCTTACTCCTCTGGAGTGTACTTCTTCCCTCCTGGGAATCCAGAATAATTGGATCACAATTTTGTATCATCCTCGCTTAAAGCAATATGGGGAGAAAAAAAAAACAGAGCTCCTTGGATTTTCATTAACCCAATTTGGCACATCCATGTTTGAGCATACAAGAATAGTGTTGAGGCAGTGGATTAAAAACATTGTTATCCAATTACATCTGACATCTCTTTCCAAGAATATACTTCCAACTTTCCTTAGATCCACTATATCCTTAAATCAAATTATAATTCCTAAACATAGGACAGTCTTCTATTGGCTTGATGTGTTGCCCTTTATTATTTTTTAAATTATTTACTTAGATTTTTTTAAAATCTCACCTTTATTATTTTTACAAATAACTCAAGGCAGTGAACATATACAATATTCCCTTTTCCTCTTATTTTTGCTACCACAACAACCATTTATGGTGGGTTGGTCTGAAAGAAGGGGACTGGCCCAAAGTAACCCAGATGGCTTTCATGCCTAAGGTGGGACTAGAATTCACAATCACCTGGTTTCTAGTCTGGTGCCTTAACTGCTTGACTAACCTGGCTCTCTTTTATAGTGGGCTTCCTACTCCGTCTTCGTACTGCAGTTCTGGAAGGGTGATTTATCCAGGCTCAGGTTTTGGCTATGCGTTGAAGGGACTATCAAAACCATGAAACACATTTAATTATATGTCCATTTTATGATGCTATATGGTCAGAGTTGATACATTTAAGCATGTTTCCTAGTCATTCTGATTTTTTTACTTACAGTTTTCACTTGTAGATATTCTTGACTCCGTTACTCTAAATGCATCTGAACTCTGCTATGTCAAATGTAAAGTTTGCAGCCAATTGCCTGATATGCCTAGTTAGTTTTATGATTTGTTCTTTTTATAAATGTAACCTTTTTTTGGTACCACTGAGTTGTATTATGTACTGGTCTGTGATTGCAGTAAAGATTTCTGTATAGTGAGGCGGTTTAAGAAAACATGGATTGGTGGGTTTTTTTTACATGCTTTAAACTTGCAAAAATAGATATACCCATGGTTATAACAATAGCTAGAGTGGCACAGTGCCCTAGAGGTGAAGATACTCGCCTCACACTCAGGAGACTGAGAGTTCAATCCTAGGTAGCAGCAGATGTTTCTCTATTAGGGAACAAAGAGAAAATATCTGCTGCGAACTCCGTGTAGGCATCAGAAAGGGCATCTGGCTAGTAAATGCTCAGCTCCACTTAGTCTCCTGAAACAAGGGAGTAAAGAGTTGTAAAAAGAAAAAAATAGCAATTGCATATCTGCATACATTCAGAAAAAAAAAAAGGTAACTCAGAAATTCTATTAAAACATTTAAACATTTTGACAATACAAGGGGAGGCAAAAATCTAAAATTTAGAGTTGCATTTACTGTGGAATTTTTTACTGAAATATTTATAAATGTGCAGTGTACTTGTTACATATTTTTTACTTTTCATTATTTTTACAGATATTTTAATTAGGTACAATTCAATAGAGTTATCCAGAAGGAAAAAAGAAAGTAAACAAACATTAATTGCGTTTTTCTATTTCTATCTGATTCTACCTCACTAGATTTTCATATTTCCACCTATTTGTTTCTGAAAGTGGAGTGTGAGATCTTTTCTATATATAAATAAAATACACAGGTAGCAGTTTTCAAGTAAAAGCTCCTGCTTAATAATTCATTCTTTTCAGTATACTCTTGTGCATTTTTGTTTTTGTTTTTCCTGCTGGAACTCGTTGTCAAATCCTGATGAATATATCCATGTTTATTTTCCTATTTACTGGTATATTCTAGCAGATGTGAATATATGCATCTAATTCCTGATTTCTATTGGTTCTAAAAGTTCTTAAAAACTAGTAATAGAGCAAGCACTGTGTTAAAATTCTAATAGGAAATAAAATAAGAGCACTGAAAATTACTGAAGCTGAAATCCTATAGCTCACAGATTATTTTATTTATTTATAAAATGTATTGGCCACCCATCTTACGATAAGGAACTGGGTGGCTTATCATCATAAAAATATGTCCCTCTATATACATTAAAACTTAAATAAATTAAAATCAAACTTTAAAATCTAAGGACATGCAGGGAGGGTGGGGGCAGAGTGTGAGGAAGTGGGATCTGTTGTTACTCAATCAACCACCTCCATTGTGCTGTTCCCCCATTTGGACCCCAAGTCAACTGGTAGAGCCAGGTCTTTAGGATCTTAAGAAAGGATGGGAGGGTTGGGCCCAACATCACATCAGGGTGTAAGTTGTTCCAGAGGGCAGGAGCAACAGCAGAGAAGGGCCCTCTTCCTAGATCCTGCCAGCCAGAATAACTGGGCTGACAGGAGCAGCAGTATACCTCCCCTGCCAGTATGAGTGGGATGGGCCAATCCCAGTAGGGTGAGACAGTCTTTTGAGTAGCCATGCCATGAAGGGCTTTGAAGGTGATCACCAACACCTTGAATTGCATCCAGAAGCAGACCAACAGCTAATGCAGCTCGCAGAGCAATGATATTACAGGGGCCATTCTTGCCCACCCCCCCCCAAAAAAACTGCCCATGACAATATATATATATTATTTACGTATATCGAACACAGTGTGACCATCCTGGCGTTTCCTTCACCATACACACCAAAGTGAAAGACAAATGACATATATACTACTTATACATTGCTAGTCTTGGACAATTATTTTTGACCAACATATTCATTCTAATAAATATATAACATCTTGTTCCGGGTCTACTTAGCCTAGTTAGTTCATGTTCCAACTCCCACCTCTTGATTCCAACCATTGGTAATATCTGTTCCATGTGTCATAATATTCTGTCTCCCCTATGTTTTTTAATTCTAATGTTAATCTGTCCAATTCTGAGTAAACTAATATCTTCTTCATTATCTCTGTCATGCCCTTGTTGGAGTCTGAATCCAAGGAGGAAACTAGGCAGCTGACAGAGAGTGGGAGTGTGGCTCTGTTGGCTGTGGAGGAGGCTGGGGAAGGCCAAAGTCCGGCTGGGCAGAGTAGGAGAGAGATAGAACAAGGGAGAGGGAGTTCACAGGAAGAACCAGGCCCACCCCCTCTTCATCCTAGGGCATGCAGGGAGGAATGGAGAAGAGAGCAATATGGGTTGTGTGGCTTATGAGGGAGGAGAAGGTCCTGATTCCCTTCATTAGCCGCAGCTGGGAAGACAGATGATAAAAGAGTCATGATGCATGCAGCAGGCTGCTGGGAGCAAATGTGACTATCCTGTGTTGTTGTGGCTTATCTGTGTTCCTGGCATCTTCCCAGGAAGTTTTGCCATGCCTTCAAGTCTGAAATTCTTGCTCCTGCACTGCCAGACTAATTACTTCCGTTTGGCTTGTTTGGACTTTAAGTTACAGTTTGTATTGCTCATGTTTTGCACTTAATTTTCTGCAGTCAAAGCCTGTTTTTATCCAGCCAGAAGGTAACCTGGACATAGGAAGCAAAGTTGGAGTTAATAAAGGGCTTATTGCTTATCTGACTGTATTGCCTTTGTGCCATGCTCTGGGTCATCACAATCTCCTTTTCTGAAGGTGTGTTTTCACTTTTCCATTGCTGGGTGTGCACCATTCTTGCTGCCATCAGAATGTGTAATATTACTAATATGTAAAATTTACTATAACCATCTGTTATAATTCCTAATAGAAATAGTTCTGGTTTAAATTCTATATGTTGTCCAACCATTTTTTCTAATCACATCTGGATTTGTCATCAAAATTTCTTTGCTTTTTTTTACAAGTCCACCACATGTGGTAGTATGTACCTGGTGATTGTTTACATTTCCCACATTTCGGGGATGTGTTACTAAACATTTTAGCCAACCTTGCCTGATGAAGCTTCTCTTCAAGAGTAGCAAAGATTGGAAGCAAAGGCCATCCAAGGAAAAGCTTATGTTCAGGATCAGAGTTTGTCTCGTGCAAATCAGCTGCAATCTTTTGTAGAATCACCCAATAGCCTTTCACCTTTGGGGAAGCAAGGGTTTAAGAAGGGTTTGTTTTCCATGTTTTTTATTAACTATAAAATGCTACTAATACTTCATGTGATTATTATTATATTGACATTTCCTGGCTAATGATGCTCCCTTACCTATTTTTTTAAATTCATGATCACATCTCTTTTCTTGCCAATTAATCTGCAGGTCAATTTTGGTAGTGACCACAGTTGCCTTTGCATTGCCTTATGTTGTCCAAAGAGGTATTCCTTTTGTTCCTTCCATTTCAGAGATTGCCTCTGAATTTGCTGTTGTCTTAACATTGGTTTGCCACTTGGTTTGGTTTGCCACTTGGCTTCTTATTTTGACGAGGTGACTTCCATGCATGTTGTTTATATATGTTGACTCCCAAGAAAGTCTTGATTTAATCAGAGGAACAGGAAACAAATGAAGAAGTTCCTTTGGCTTCTGGAATTGAGTATTTCTTCTATTTCTAGCAGAAAGTATCATAACAAGCATCTTGAGGAAAAGGGGTCCCTATGACACACTCAGTTAAGAAGATCAGCCAACTGGTTTTCTTCTCTTATTTTCTGCAACAGGCTGCATTGTGAATAAACGGAAGACTTCTAGTTTCAGGCTGCATAATTAACTTGCCATCTTTCACAAGAGATACATCCCTTCAGAACACAAATAAATTATCGTTGAAGGAAATAAAGGCCTGATCATCAATTAAAAAGCTAGATTCCTGACAAAACTTCTGTTCTTGGTTGTGTCTTCTGTGGCACAGAGGCTCTTCCCTGTAATAAAACAGCCTGCTCTGCTGAGCATGGAGCCAGTACATCACTGATCACAAACAGGCTTTGGAGTGCAATAAAAGAAAGAAAAAACACTGAGCAATGCCTATGCTTTTTTTCAAAATTTAATGCATTAGGGAATTGGAGAAAGATGAAACAAACAAACAAACAAACAAACAAACAAACAAACAAAAACAGTTCTTATAATATGTGCTGAAGCATATTCTTTAAATTCAATCTGTTGTCAAGTTTGTAAGAGGTGGCATGCAAATACAAAATAACAGAGTTGGAAAGGACCTTGGAAGTGTTCTATAGCAGATAACAGATAATCAGAGTTGGAAGGGACCTTGTAGGTCATCTAGTCCAACCCTCCCTGCCCAAGCAGGAGACCCTACACCGTTTCTGACAGATGGGAGTCCAATCTCTTCTTGAAAGTCTCAACTGATAGCGCTCCCACAACTTCCGAGGGCAACTTCTGTTCCATTGGTTGATTGTTCTCACTGTCAGAAAGTTTCTCCGTATTTCCCCATTAAATCTCTCCTTGTTCAATTTCCATCCATTATTCCTTCTCTCTAGTCCAACTTCCTATTCAGGCAGGAAATCCTATATAATTTCAGACAAATGGTTGTCTAATCTCTTCTTAAAAACTTCCAGTGTTGGAGCACTCACAACTTCTGGAGTTCACTGATTAATTGTTCTCACTGTCAGAAAATTCCTCCTTAATTCTAGGTTGCTTCTCTCCTTGGTTAGTTTGTATTGTTGTTGTCCTGCTTTCAGGTGCTTTGGAGAATAGCTTGACTTTGTGGCAGCCCCTGAGATATTGGAACACTGCTATCATGTCACCCCTACGCAAGGGTCCTCTTTGTAGACTTCAGTTCAGCATTCAATGCCATCATTCCAGACACTCTTCTAAGTAAATTAAACCAACTAGCGGTACCTGAACACACTTGTAAGTGGATCATAAGCTTCCTAACAGACAGGAAGCAGCAGGTGAAGCTAGGCAGAATCACATCTGATACCTGTACAATCAGCATAGGGTCCCCCAAGGCTGTGTGCTAACTCCACTTCTCTTCTCCCTATATACCAATGACTGCATCTCAAATGATCCACCTGTTAAAATAATGAAGTTTGCTGATGACACAACAGTGATTGATCTCATTCGAGACAACGATGAATCTGCATACAAACAGAAGGTTATATGCAACTTGCCTCGTGGTGTAACCGGAACAATCCAGAACTGAACACACTCAAAACCGTAGAAATGGTGGTAGACTTTAGAAGAAACCCTCCTATACGACCCTCTCTTATAATACTAGACAACACAGTATCAACCGTAGAGACCTTCAAATTTCTAGGTTCTACTATATCACTTGACCTAAAATGGACACCTAACATCAAAAACATCATCAAAAAAGCACAACAAAGAATGTTTTTTCTGCGCCAATTCAGAAAGCTCAACCTGCCCAAGGAGCTGCTGATACAGTTCTACAGAGGAATTATTGAGTCTATCATCTGCACCTCTATAATTGTCTGGTTTGGTTCTGCAACCCAACAGGACAGACACAGACTTCAGAGAGTAATTAGGATTGCAGAAAAAACAATCACTACCCACCTGCCTTCAACTGAGGATCTATATACTGCACGAGTCAAAAAGAGGGCTGTGAAAATATTTACAGACCCCTCACAACCCGGACATAAACTGTTTCTACTCCTTTCCTCAAAATGATGCTATAGAACACTGCACACCAGAACAACTAGACACAAGAGCAGCTTTTTCCCGAAAGCCATCACACTGCTAAACAAATAATTCCCTCAACACTATTCAACTATTTACAAAGTGTACACTACTATTACTGTTAATCTTCTCACTACTCCTTATCACCCATCCCCTCCCACTTGACTGTTTCCTAGTATGATTTGATTGTTGATTGTACCCCATGACTATCATTAAGTGTTGTACGTTATGATTCTTGATTCTTAATGAATGCATCTTTTCTTTATGTATACTAAGAGTATTTACACCAAGACAAATTCCTTGTGCGTCCAATCACACTTGGCCAATAAAGTATTCTATTCTATTCCATTCTATTCCATTCAATTCGATTCCATTCCATTCGATTCCATTCGATTCCATTCCATTCCATTCCATTCCATTCCATTCCATTCCATTCCATTCCATTCTATTCTATTCTATTCTATTCTATTCTATTCTATTCTATTCTAGTCCTTCTTTTCACTAAACTAGACGGATCCAATTCCAACTGTTCTTCATGTGTTTTAGCCTCCAGTCCCCTAATCATCTTCATTGCTCTTTTCTGCACTCTCTCTATAGTGTCAAAATCTGTTTTATATGGTAGTAACCAAAATCGATGCAATATTCCAAGTGTGGTCTTACCGAAGCATTATAAAATGATACTAACCCTTTATGTGAGCTTGATTTTGTTGTATGTGGTGTGAAGTTAGATAGAAACATATTTTTATTACCTGGAGGGGTGTATGCAGACACAGTTTTGCCTGGTTTTGTGACCTTTCATGCCACAAATGTTAAGTGAGTTAATCAGTTAGGTTGTTCAGTTAGTAAAATGGTTTTTGAATGACTGGGGCTTCCTCATTGACTTTGCATGTCAGAGGTTTGCAAAAGGTGATCACATGACTCTGGGACATTGCAAGCATCATAAATGTGAGCCAGTTGCCAAGTATCTGATCACATGACCATGGGGATGTTGCAATGGTCATGAGGGTGAAAAATTGACGTAAGTCACTTTTTTCAGTACTGTTGCAATTTTGAACGATCAGTAAAAAAATAGTTGTAAGTTGAGGACTATTTGTAATTAAATGGACTCTGAATATTGCCTATCTGAGGATTTTTCTAAGGAGAAAATAAAAATGAGTTATCTTATAGAGAGGTCAGGGTTTTTTTCCATTTTACAAAGAAAATGTGGAAGCTGATGAATCCACAGGAATTTCAGGATTTGATCTAAATGGGCATTTAGCTTAGAAAGATAAATTGAGCAATTTTAATATAAAATAATAAATTAAATCATTGGGTTTGCATTGCTGGATAATTGCCATGGTCATTTAAAGTAGTTATATGAGATTTGGGATACTTAAATCCTTAGAACTTTGAGCACATACATTTGTTTGCTGTATTTTTTAAAATCCATAAATAGCAATTGGCAAATGCTTAGCACAGCTGCATTATTGCCTATAAATGGCAAATTAACAGACTAATATTCTGGGTAAATGAACTAAACTGCACCTATATAGTTTCTCGTCTGATAACAAATTTAACTGTTTTTTCAGTAATGAGAGAAGTTTTTTAAATGGCTGAAAGGCATATTTAAAATTTATTTGATTTGGCATCTGACCCTCCCCCACCACTCCAACTAAATATTAAAAAATATAATGAAAACAGCAGAAGTGAGACTTGCAAGGTAAATTTTGGTTTGGCGCATGCATCTTAATCCATTCATGCACTCTTCTTTTGGGCAAAAAAACTTTGAAAGAAGCTTACTTTGAATCTAGGCTGAAGTTCCTCATTGTAACTTTACATTTGAATAGTATTTGATCGGTGTTTAATATTGTTTCTATAAATCAACTTCGAAGGAATCTAGGGAACATGTGTTTTTACAAAACTAGAAATAAAATAACTTTATGTCAAACACCAGAGAAATTGGGAGATCCGGGCAGTTCAAATGTGTATAAAGATTTATTGTAACCTTAAAGTTCTCTACAAGAATCTGAACTACTAACGGTCAAGAGAAATTGGCGGGAGCAGGAATAGAAAGGAATTCAAGTTGGGCAAAGGTGGTATTTAACAGATTCTGACCAGTTCTGGAGAACCGGTAGCGGAAATTTTGAGGAGTTCAGAGAACTGGAAAAACCACCTCTGACTGGAGATTTTACAGTATCCTTCCCCTGCCATGGCCACCAAGCCATGCCCACAGAAACGGTAGTAAAAAAATTTGAATCCTACCGCTGGGCTGGACTAAAATCTCTTGTAGGTGCGAAGGGACTCATGACTGGTGATGTGAGCCCCTCCCTTGGGCTCAGCCTGGTCACCTCCTACACTCTAAAGTTCATTAATTTATAAAATTTGGCCTATAAACCATTCAAATGGAAGCAGACATTGAGTTGCTCATATCTTCATCTTTCTAAAAATGGAATGAAACATACAGCACATATTGCAAGGATGTAGCAGAGTGTAAATCATAAAAATAACAATATGTAGGAACTTAGTTTAACCACCAAGTGTGGGAATCTAGTTCAGGCAAACGAGGCAAATTTCTGCTTCTAGAGCAGGGGTGTCCAACGTGCGTCATCATGGCAGCTTCATGTGACGTATTGGGACTTTTTCCCCCTTCACTAAACTGGGCGTGGGCATGGCCAGCACGTGAGGCATCTGGCCCACGGGCTGGAAGTTTGACAGCCCTGTTCTAGAGGAAACATACCATCATCAAGAGCCTCGGTGGTGCAGTGTTTACAGTGCAGTACTGCAAGATCCTTCTGCAGCCAGCGGCCTACAATTTGGCAGTTCAAATCCCACCAGGGTCAAGGTTGACTCAGCCTTCCATCCTTCTGAGGTGGGTAAAATGAGGACCCAAATCGTTGGGGGCAACATGCTGACTCTGTAAACGGCTTAGAGAGGGCTGGAAAGCACTATAAAGCGGTATATAAGTGCTAGTGCTATCAAATCTTTATTATGGTCATAGGCTAATCTAGGAAGGGTGAAATACAAACAATTAATAACCTAAAAGCTAAAAAAAATATAAAATACACAAAGTTAAAGAACATTTTAAAAATTAAAAGGTATATATAAAAACAAAAAGATGAAGGAATTTTACAATGGGATAAAAATACTAAATATAACCCCTATGTATGTATGTATGTATGTACACACACACACACACACACACACACACACACACACATATATATATATATGGATCTTTGGTTGTTCGGGTTTTCTCCCGCGTAAGATTCGAAGTATCTAGGCAACGTTTCGTTGAAGTCTCATTCATCATCTTCAGGCTTCTGTCTCCGGCTCTGTGCTTCTCAGAGTGATGTGAGATTGCAGCTGCTTCTTCCTTTTAACTGCTAGTGGGGGTGGGACTTGATTGGGTGGGGGCTTGGCTGTGTTCTGATTGGGTGGGGGTGTGTTCTCATTGGTAGGGGGTTTGGCTGTGTTCTGATTGGTTGGGGGGTTGGCCGTGTTCTGATTGGTTGGAGGCGTGTTCTGTTCAGGTGGGGGCTTGGTTGTGCTCAGGTTAGTCTTAGTTGCTGGGGGATTTGAGTTGGTGAGCTGTGATCTTGCTGTTTGGCTTCGAGTTTGTGGTCGTGCTGCATCTTCATAGTGGGTGTCGGTTTGCTTCATGTATGGCTCGGAGGGGTTTGAAGTGGGTAGTGATGCAGCTGCAGTGCAGCTTCTGGTCCATGGTCGTGTCTCATCTTCTGAGTGGGTGTGAGTCTGTTTTCTACATGGAAGTGTGGTGGTGGCATTTTATGTGGCTCTCATGGGTGTGGGTCTGGTGTCCTTCTTCATGTTAGGTACTCGTCTGTTCATGAGGGCGGGTTTCCAAATGGCTGGAAGGCGGGAGGTGTCATCTCATTTGTTCATGCTGTGTGGGCGTTTTTCTATCTCTATGGCTTCTCTGATTATTCTGCTGTTGAAGTGTTCGGTTTTGG
>NW_020769341.1:8642186-8652847 GCF_900518735.1 Pseudonaja textilis
TATCTATCTATCTATCTATCTATCTATCTATCTATCTATCTATCTATCTATCTATCTATCTTTGGTTGTATATATATATTGTTGTAGTCATTGAATAACTAAATCTATTATGGTGCAAATACTTAACTGCCAAGGGAGCTACCTTGATCACGAGGAAATATATCATACAGGCCAGATGAAACGGGTTACATGTCTGTTTTCCTTACTGCTTTATTGTTCTAGTTCAGGTTTTAATTGCCGCTGTTCATTATCAACCTTCATCAACACTGATATCATTTTTATGAAAGCAATTAAGTATTCCAAACATGGTTGAGCAATGCTGGCATATGAAACATGCAGCTGAATGCCAAACTGCTCCTAAGTCCATAGCAAAACTTTACAATTCGTTTCCAGCCCAAAACAAAGAACAACAATTTAGGAGCCATTTCAGTCAAGTGTAGTGTACTGTGATTCAGTGTAATTCCAGCCACACTCTCTTTCATTAATGAAAGCCAGGAAATAGTAGGGTTATTTGTACAATAACGAGACTGCCTTATAAAGGGAACCACAGTTAAAGGAAGAATCCATAAGCTTAAAAGATATGAGGGTAAATCTCTTGATTACTGTAATATCTTTTGATTGGCTCCAGCAAACCTCACAATATCTAAGTAATAGGGACATGGTTATTGAGCAATAAGCTTCTCTAAATATCATCAAGCATCATTTGCAGTGTGGGCTCTATTCTTCCTCTAAGGGTAATTAATAAAGGATTATCTTGATAATGGATTGTCTGAGCCACAAATGTAGGTCTATTTTCATGCTTGTCTTTGACCTTACAATGATGTTATTTGACCTATAACTTAAAAGTTATTTTTTTTAAAAAAAAAGACAATACAAACAACTTAAATTGTATATTGTACGCTTTTTTCTCCAGAATAGTTATCTTTCGAATACCAAATAAGAAATTCAGCTGAAAATGAATCTCTGTATAGAGGATTTTTATAGATTTTTTTTCCTGTGTGTCTAATATCTTTGGTAGTAATATACAAACATCTATTCAGCCATACCCCAAATTTAGAAAGTTGTTATTAACTTAATAAACAAAAGCACAAATAATAGTTGAATTTCCAATCTCTTCATAACATCTGTCTACTTCAGTCCTTCATATTCTCCAATCTCTTGATTTCCCTATTGTATTACTCATGATTGATTACTTTTTTCTTGAAAATCTCTGGCAAGAAAAAGCAGAACAAAATATTGAACCATTATTGTAATTTCAAAGTTTAGTATACGCCACATTACTGATTTATTCCTCTATTGGCTTATGTGAAAATCCTAGGAAAACTGAAATCAACAAGTAATACTGTACAATGTTTTAAAAAGTGTATCTGTGACGCCATACCACTGGCTATCCAAAGAAATAAAATCAGAAAGCAGGATGCTACAGGGTACAAGTTTAAAGATTTTTAGATTTAATTAGTTCTTATAGTTGGCATACTCATGGGGAAAATGTATACATTTCAGACTTGCTATGTAGTAACATCAATAATATATTGCAGTCTTTAGACAACTTTGGTTGACTTCCAAAAGCAAAGCAGGATTTGACATGTTTAGTATTTGGATGGGAGACCTAAGAGTTTCCAGAGTCGTGGACTACATTTTGGGACCTTCCTCCCCATAAAATTGAATGGTGAGTGGATCAGTGGTTAAGACACTGGGCTTGTGATCTGGAAGCCAGCAGCCCTGGTTTGATATCCAAGTGTCACATGACAGGGTGAGCTCCAATCCTCACCCCAGCTCCTGCCAACCTAGCAGTTTGAAAGCATGCACATGTGAGTAGAAAAATAGGTACCATTTCAATGGGAAGGTTACAGTACTCTGTGATGTCATACTGGTCAAGAAATATCTTTGGGCAGCTTTGGTTCAATGTCCTTGAAATGGAGATGAGCACTACACTCTATAGCAGTGGTTCCCACATTTTTTTGGTCCACTGCCCCCTTGGTGCTACAAACTCATCCTCGGTGCCCCCCACCCAGGGGTGGGATTCAAATTTATGTGGGTGTGGCCTAATCTGAGGGTGTAGTTTGCTGGTCACATGACTGGGTGGGTGTGGCTTTCTGGTCACGTGATTGGGTGGGCGTGGCCAGGTGACTGGCAAACCAAATAAAAGTGGTCCTCACTTAATGACCAGTTGTTTAGCAAGTGTTCTAATTTATGACTGGCCTCCCCAGAGCTACTTGACCAGTTTTTGGAGTTTTGACAGCTTTAGATCAGAGTCTAAATCCCACCCCTGCCTGTGTGTGTGAGAGAGAGGGAGAGAGAGAGGTTGGATCAGATCTCTCTCTCTCTCTCTCTCCCACCAACGCCAGAAAGCCACCGTCAGTCAAAATTCATATTAGTGGTCTCCGGGATTTAAAATTATGAGTTTGGTGGTCCCTGAGGTCCAAAAGTTTGGCAACCCGTGATCCAAAGGGATGAGCCTGAGAGAGGGAAAGAGAGAGAGAAAACAAAGAGAGAAAGAGAGGAAGAAAATAAAGAGAAAAGGGAAAGAAAGAAAAAGGGACAAAGAAAGAGGGGGGGATGGAAGGAAGGGACAGAAAGAAAAAGAAATAAAGAAGGAGAGAGGGAGGGAGGAAGGGAGGAGAAAGATAATGAGATATCTATTCTAGTCCAATCATCTGCTCCAGTAGGGTTAGAAGGGAGTGTGTGTGTGTGTGTGTGTGTGTGTTCTCCTTGTAATTTACCAGTACATTTTGGTTTTGCCTTCTTCAGAAGTGGCACTGTAATACATTGGGGAAAAGTATTTTTTAGGGTGGAGATCTGGTCCAATGGATCCTGTTTAAAGCCTCAACAAAATGTGAGAGCTTCCTGATAGTCTTGACCATGTTTCGTCCACAAAACCTTTAATAGAAGCCAAAGAGGTTTCAATGTGTTGGCAAAGATGTTTCACTGTGGAAAAGGGCCTCAGTCTAAACTAGGCCTCATTCAATCTGATGCATCAGGTCTCTCTGTTTCTCTCTCTCTCTCTCTCCCTCCTTCCCTCCCTCCCTCTCAGACTGGCTTTGCTCTACTTTCCTGTTGTGCCTGTGGGGCCGGCACTTCGAACATGGACGGATGGATGGATGGATGGAGAAAGAGAGAGAGAGAGGGGGGGGGACAGACAGACAGAATGCAACAGCGGCGGCACTTTGGGAAAGCAGTGGCAGTGGCTTTTCCCAACATGCTGCCGCATTTGAGGCACCGGTTCTGGAGCATTACTACAGTCAATGGGTGAACCTGCAGGGCCGGCGCTTTGAACTCCCCCCTGCCGCCTCTTAGCATCCCCAAGGGGGTTGGCAGAGGGGGGCTAAGAGGTGGCAAGGGGGCGTTCAAGGCACCGGCCTGCAGGTTCACCCATTGAACCCTTCTGCTGCCCCCCTTGGGGATGCTAAGAGGTGGCAGAGGGGTGTTCGAGGTGCCGGCCCTGCAGGTTCACCCACTGACTGTAGCACCGCTCTGGAGCTGGCACCTCAATGGGTGAGACTGCAGGGCCGGCTGGTGCCTCAAACGCCCCTGCCGCCTCTTAGTGCCCCTCTGCCAGCCCACTTGGGGACACTAAGAGGTGGCAGGGGGACGGTGCATTGAACGCTGCCGTGGTGGCACATAACGTGCCACCGCTTCCACATTGGAGGCGCCAGCTCCGGAGCAGTGCTACAGTCAATGGGTGAACCTGCAGGACCAGTGCCTCGAATGCCCCCCCCCATGCCGCCTCTTAGCATTCCCAAGGGGGCCAGCAGAGGGGCGCTAAGAGGCGTCAGGGGGACAGCACATCGAATGCGGCCGTGGTGGCATGTAACATGCCACCACTTCTGCATTGGAGGCACCGGCTCTGGAGCGGTGTTACAGTCAATGAGTGAACCTGCAGGGGCGGCGCCTTGAACGCCCCCCTGCCGCCTCTTAGCACCCCGCCTACCAGCCCCCTTGCCTCTTAGCACCCCCCTAAGGCATCCCCCACCAGGGGGCAGTACCACCCACTTTGGGAACCACTGCTCTATAGTCTGCAACGATATGTGGAATAAAATCTGCAGGACTCCTCCCCATAAAATCAATCAGAGAAAGCCAATGACTGTAGTGTGTTCTAGAAAAATCCATGAACATGTTCACAAAATCTCTCTCGAAATCCAGCTGGAAGGTCAATTTATATAGCAAAGTAGGAAAATTGTACACAGTATACATTTTTATTCTGCCTCTATATTCATTCCGTCATTCCTACTAGAAGTTAAATAAAGCAGCCACTTCAAATGATAGCCAGACAAAAGTGGAAAGTTGGAATCAAACCTCCATCTCACATTCTCCCAACTCACTGCCTGGGCCATAACTTTGTTGTACCAAAGATATGCTGCTCTTCACAGTGTCCCACAACCATATAGTTGACTAATTACTATTTGTATAAGACAATGTGTTCGGTCAAAGCAGGCAATGTGATTCCAGGAGATGGCACCAAAGCATATACTCTGTTCTATTCTGTTTTCTGTACAGGTTCCATATTGCAGATTCAGTATTTTGAATACATTCTTAGTTGCACTATATACATTCCACATTTTTTTTTGATGTATGATCCTATGATTTTATGATGCCATACATCTATGCATAGTGTTTTGCATGAAAACAGATACACCACATTGGCTTCAGATTTTGAATTAAGTAAAATGAATGATCCCATTAATATGTTGAGCATTCTGTTGCTTTATTTATGTTATTGATTATGGATAGCTAGTTTTTAGTTTCATGCAACATTCCTCTGTAGCTTTATGGAAAGCTGCCTTCTGAATAAGGTAGCTCAGGAAGTCCAGTTTCCTTTCTAATTACGGCCTCCATTTTGTTTCCATGTTGCCTGTAATGAATGTGAACTGGCATATGGTGCACTTTTACAAAAGGTGATTTGAAACAGCTTTCAAATATAATTGATGTTAGAAAGCTGCATGGCTGGGATCAGGCCCAGGCATTTTTGACAGCCGTATCCATCATGTCAAAGCCGGAAAGAAAAAAAAACAGCATTAAGGAAGAATAACAACCTCCAAATAAAACAATCATCTCTTCACAACTTTGTTACCAAAAATTGGGCAAAAGCCAGAACTGGAAATTAGTGGATGGAAATTAATTGGAGGGATTGATAAAGGTTGTAAATCAAATGTATTTATAAGCTATTTACCTTGTCAGGGGAAAAAGAAGATTGAATTATGATTGACAAAAGAAAGCAACTAATTTAGCACGCTTGTAGCTTTGAAAGAAGAGGTTTATTGCTGATAAGAAAAGTATGTTGGTTTACTGAAAGAAAAAGCTTCTGGAACTCAAAAGAAAAATGAAAACAGACAATCAAGGGGTATAAGAATGCCACTGGTCTCCCACAGCCTAATGTCTGATAGTCCATCTTTCTCTCTCTGCGTTTATGATCACATAGCTAAGGCCATATCTTATTGCAGTCCTTATTTTGTAGGCTTGTTGTATGTACACCCATGATCTGCAACTCAGAAGCATATAGTAAATGTGTAGGTCTTCACGCAAACACAATTTTCACTTTATGAGGGACAGGAACTCTATCCTCCTTTCCTTGACCAACTGATTTTATTAATGCATAAAATGAGTGATTGAACAAATAAGAAAGCTGTTTTTTTCCTTGTGGTCTATTTAGACCATTCAGGACAAGACTGCTGATTTAGACCAAGAGCTCATTTAGTTTGGCATTCAGTATTACATAGTGGCCACTTAGATGGAACTACCTTGCTAACAAACCAGGTTTCTCTATTCCTGTACTATAGCAGTTACTATTTCATATAGTCCATTATTTAGAAGGTGTTGTGCATCCACAAAAACTACCATCTAAATGAATGGACTCCTAAGATGTGATGGCAGTAATTCCATACTTTATCTGCTCATTGTTTAAATAAGATCTTTCTGTTTTGCAAAAAAAGAAAAAAGGAACAAAGGTAATTTTGAAACTACTATGATTGTTGGCCAAGCAGGGACAAAAACAGCCAGAGAAATGATCGAAGCCTGGGAAATGGGCCCCTTGTCAGTTAATTGGAGTGCTGATTTATCACCAGCCTATCAGGTACTTAGAGACTGAGGTACAAGGAAACAACAATTAAGGACTTAATAGTCAGCCATCAACACCCTAATTAACAACTAAAAGCTACACACAACTAGGAACCTTATAAATACAATGAGTTGAGTAGCCTAGCGCACATATTCTGGAAATGGAGAAATACCCAGAGGATGGGCTCAGTACGAGCCTGAAAGCTTGGGAGACTAAACCATTGGTTTCGCTGACTGACTCAGATTGGATCCTGCAAGGAAGTTAGCACTGAAGGCTGCTTTCCATTAGAAATATGACAAGTTTGCTTTTAAAGTAATAGAACATAGAAAACCTACCGTATGCACCTTTCTTTTTGTATTTCATTCAGATATGAGGAATAACAAATTTTACATTGAAATGTGTAAACTAAATTCAGAAGAATGCACATGAGCAAGAGCTGGTGAATGATAAGTTTCTAAACCACTTCCCCCTAATCAATTTGTGAAGCCACCTACAGATTGACTTACAAGAATCGTGGATCCTTTGTTGATTGGATTACACTATAGTGTTTGTCCACGAAAAAGAGGGATATTTTAGAAAATGCGATGGAGCAGAAACTACATTAGTGGAAATTGCCTCATTGTGACCCTTTTTCCCTTCAATACAATGTACTATATCCTCCATTCAGTAAGTCTTCTTTATCTCTAAGACATGTTTTAGCTGTGGGGGCTGAGAATGAAGATTGTATTCCATCAGTTCCAACTTCCAGCTTCTTTATTCCTCAACATGTAATAACAACAACAGTAAGAATAAGGTGTTTTAAAACTTTTGAGAAGATGGCTTCACCCATCTCACTTTAGCTGATTCTGAAAAAGTTAAGTAGTGGATTGGAAATAAATAGGAAATCTCAGGACTTAATTAAAAAAAAACGCACCATTACCCAGAGGAAGAGAATGGAAAACATCTGGCAAAACGTCCATAGAGTTGCCAAAATTTTGACTCTATCTATGGACAGGACTTGAGGATGACTTTTAACATTACCTTTTACCGTTCATAAATGCATGCTTATTTCTGATAATAGTTACACTGTTTGCAAAATGCATTCAGACTGATCATTTATTTGCTGCAGCATCTTCCCATTTGCAATATTCTTCAGGATTTCTCAAATATGCTAGACAGAGATCCAGGTGTCAGGATTCTGACAGATGCCTAATTAAATCATGAATCTCAAGCCAAGCTTCAAAAGAAATCCAGTTATTTATTAGGAACTCCATGGTGGCATGGACCAGGTGGAGCCAACTCTGACCTCAGTTAATTCGTGCTTTGCCTCTGACCCTGTTTCCCTTCCCCCCCCAATACGTGTCATCAGTCACGTTCCCCAATGAAGCAATTTCTCAGGTAGTAAAAGTCCCTCGCTCCGGCCACTCCATTTCCCACGGAGATGGCCTTGGAGATTTGGATGGAAAGTGCCTTGTTTTGACTGAGATATCAGCTCCTTAAGGCAGCAGCGGTTTGCTCTCCCATCCCCCATTGCAACTCAAGAGCAGTTCAGGGATGCTTTGCGAGTTGAGACCAGGCAAACTATCAAGAAATTCCTTCATACCCCAGGCTACCATCTTTCTGATCCTGAAGAGCTGAACTTCTTCAAGGATGTTATCTGCTGTCACAATCAGCCTTAAGCTACAATTTTCTATTCTACTTGCTTTCCCAAGTTGCCTTATGGGATAACACTTTTTATTTGGAGAAGATGAAGCCTAAAGAGGAGTTGAAGCACAGATGTATATCTCTATGTAAATTGTGCATATAACTTTTAATTAGATACAATTGTTTAATGTTATGCTTGCCTTATTGCTAAAAAAATACTAGAGGGAGGCCAATGTAGTTTATTCTTACAATGAATTATAGTTGGGTCGGGACATGGTTTCAGAAATCAAAGCACATCAAAGAACTTCTCTTTTGCATAATTAAACTGATGAATAAGTAAAATCTAGAGTTTAAAATATTTCTTAACACTGATATTTCACAGGATGACTTTCCATCCTGCTGTTTTCACAACCATGTGTTATCTCTAAGTCATGTAACATCTGCTACCTCAATGAAATCAGATATCAACTTTACACAATGCTTATGTTTAGCTCTGCAGGTTTCCCCCCCGAATATGTAACTTGTAAAAGGAAAAGGGGAAAAAAACTCTTTTCCATTTTTAATCTATTTTTCAAAGAGGTAGTTATTCCATGTACAGCAATTTTAGCAGAACTACTGCATGTTCTATTTTTTTCCTTAGTTAAATAACCATGCAGCATTTGTTTCCAAAGTGTTTTAAGAGTTGACATTTTAGCTGTTCTTGGAAAATCAGAATAAGATTCTGCAGATAATTCTCAATCATTCCCAAACTTTAATTTAAAAATACTGTATATCTTTCCCCATGTAATCTGATGAACTATGCATTGTTAATACCGCACTGCAAACCGAAGCAAAATGTATAAAAACACATCACACTTTAAATTCCGCTTATCTTTTGTTTTGCCCTCTAAGATGGAGATAAACTTCTAAATCCTCAGTTTTCAAACTTTCCCTCGTTTGTCTAGCTCACAGATGCCAAACTCACCATGTCATGTTGCTGTCACGTGATGTTTCATGATGTTTTTTGCCATTTGCGGAGCTGGGGTGGATGATGCATCTAGCCCATGAGCTGCCAGTTTGACACCCCTGGTCTATCTTATTTTATTCTGAATTTTTTTTCTATTTTGCTCTGATCCCTGTGAGTTCCAACCATCACCCATTCTCAAAAGTTTAAAAAAGTGGGCTGGGCTGCTGGGGGTTCGCAATGGTTCAGGAGAGCCTCTAGCTAAGATTCTGTGCAGTTCAGAGAACCCCCAAATTCCACTCCTGTCTGGCCCTGCCTACCCCACCCCTCCCAGGAGACCCCACATGGCCTGTTTTGGGTGCAGGTAAGTGCAGGGCGCATGTGGAGGGTTGGGAAGAGCAAAAAATAGGCCTCCTGGAAGTTCAGGAAGGCCAGAAATGAGCCCTTTTCCAGCTTCCAGAGGGCCTCCAGAGCCCAGAGAGGCCATTTTTGCCCTCCCGGAGGCTCAAGGAAAGCCTCCTGAGCCCAGGGAGGGCAAAAACACCCCCACCTGTGGTTCAGGAGGCTGACTAGGTGATGCCCACCATGGCCACACCCACCCAGCAACCAGGCAGAGAACCTGTTGCTAAATTTTTTGAAGCCTACCACCCCTGGAATGAAATTTTAATTAGGCACAAAGGACCAGGATCATATGTTGCACTTCAGAAGATTTATTGTTCAAGCTTATACATAAAATCTAGTCAACTAAAGTTCAGTACTAAATTGGTGCCAGATAAGGGTCAATGGAATTCATGAGGTGTTGGGCTAGTATCATTTATAAGAATGTATGTTGATAACGCTCTTAACTCTGCCCTCCAGATCTACCTGCTCTTCCCCTACAAGTTTGGACCTATTTAGGCTGCACTGGATAAAATACCTTCTCCTGGTATGTAGCATATGTATACAAGGCAACATATTAGGTATACAAGCCACTGAGAATAAATTGATTTCAATAATTAAATGCAAACACCGAACAATAAAGTAAAATAAAATAATCAGATGAAGTAGGAACAGTCATTTTGGTTTTTTGAATGCTTATTGACATCATTTTCATAAAATGTCTGCCATGGTGAGGATATGCTTATTCAAACAATATGGCTGCCACTGTGATGGGCATATCTAGTCACAAAATAACCTAACAAGGCTCAACTGGGAAGGTTACATGTTTTATTGCCCATCCTTACTGTAACTACCATTTTAATTTTCATAGATTGATTAAGCTTAGATGAAATTCAGAGTAAAGATGGCTGATGCTGAATTGTGTAAGTCACTACACTGAATCTTATACAACCTCATTTACAATCTCATTTGTCTTCATGGTTAGGAAGTTTCTCCTTAATTCCAGGTTGCTTCTCTCCTTGAAGTAGTTTCCATCCACTATTTCTTGCTTTGCCTTCTGGTGCTTTGAAAAAAAAGTTGATCCGCCTCTTCTTTGTGGCAACCAAGGGTGGGATTCTACTGGTTCAGAACGGTTCGGGTGAACAGGTAGTTCTGGTGAGTATTTGGCCCCGCCTATCCACCCCTGCTCTTTCCTGTGGTTTATTTTGTTGTTTCAGAGCACAGCTGATTCACAGTGGTTTGCTGCACCTCAGCTGTTTTATTCTCAGGGGCTGCAATAGAAGGTAAGTATTAGAGCTGAAAATGGGCTTTTTGAAATGCAGAGCATGCACTCACCAAATCGGTTGTTACGCCGGTTGAATCACACCACTGGTGGCAGCCCCTCAAATACTGGAATACTGGTGTCACGTCACCCCTAGTCCTTCTTTTCTCTAGACTGGCCATACCCAATTCCTGCTACCGTTCTTCATATGTTTTTGTCTCCATGAATCATGGAACAGTTCATGTAGAAGAAAGGGAAAACATACATTGCATGAAGAAAGAAAAGAAAGAAAGAAAGAAAGAAAGAAAGAAAGGAAGGAAGGAAGGAAGGAAGGAAGGAAGGAAGGAAGGAAGGAAGAAAGAAAGAAAGAAAGAAAGAAAGAAAGAAAGAAAGAAAGAAAG
>NW_020769341.1:8652857-8664467 GCF_900518735.1 Pseudonaja textilis
AAAGAAAGAAAGAAAGAAAGAAAGAAAGAAAGAAAGAAAGAAAGAAAGATTGATTAACATACTCAAGTACCGGCATCTGCTCAAAAAGCTGCAGAAGATTTGCACTGTGCACTGAAATCGCCTCTCAGATTGTTTTGGCAATGCATTTTAAAGCCACAATGAGAAATATGGCAGATGTAGTTAGACAGTCCCTTCGTGGAAGATCATCTTGACTTACCTACCTTGCCACTTTTCATAATGTAAACCAGCACAGTGTGTGGAGAAAGTCCTTGATGCGCTTAACAGTTTCAGCAAGCATTTGAATAAATATAGTTAAAAATCTCCCACATTTTGCAGGTGCGACTCACAGGGGAAGTTATTAGCCTGAAGAATATCAGTCTCTACAACTACATGTTAAATATTAATTTTATCCCATGTTCTTGGGAGCTGTTTCTTCTTCTTTTATTGACTGAATGGCAATTGGGAGGAGGATTGTCATTAAACCCAGGATTATCATTGGAGAACAAAGGCTCAGAAACCAATGATTAGGAGAAAGCCCTGTTTTGTATTCTGAGACTCCACAACCAGAAAAGAATAAAATATCTGAACTGTATAGAGATCAGTTGTCTATGAACAATTCCTTAGTGGATGTTTTCATATTCATTGATTTATAGAGAAAACTCTGCAAATTTCTAAAATTAATCCATGATGAATTGTACCTTCAGTGACTGGCAGAAAAAGAAAACACACAATAACACAAACTAACAAAAGGTTGTAATGTTCAAGATGGCCTTTCTAGCCTTCTTTTCCGTCCCATTTTAAGTCTTGAGGAATTACTGTCAATTGTAGAATGAATTTGATTAAGGAAAAGAATGAGTAGGTATCTCTTACTCTGTCAACAATGTAAGTAACCCTAATGTATGCTAACTAATAATGGCAGCTTATTAGTGATTTTAACCATTGACATCATTAAAGTAACCAAAGAGCATACTGGCTTGCATGGTTAGGATGCTGGGGTGGAAATTAGCAAGCCCGTGTTTGAGAACCAATGCTGCTGTGGAGCAAGGTGAGCTCCCATCCTTCCCTCCAGTTCCAGCCATGGACCTGAAAGGAGCCACCAGCTGGGTATCCCACAGGCAATGGTGATGTCATCAGCAAATTCTTTCAACCCAGAAGGACCTTGGTGCTTCTGACATGAGTGCTATGCTATCAAAGTAGCCAATAAAAACTCACGGCATTTAGAAGTCTTGGAAAATGGTGTCTTTTTAAAACATGGATTTGGCTCAGAATATATTTCAAATATTGCATTAAAAACAAAGTGATTACTGTCTCCTTGTCTATGTTGTTGTTGCAAGAGCCACTGGGAACAATCTTCTCTGAAGATAATGGGACCAAAACTACTAATGTCTTAGTAGCTGTTTTTCATCCTTCCTCTGTCTTCTCCAATTTATTTATTTCAATTATTTTATTTACTGAGCTTGCTTCCTTCCAATTTGGTTTAATGTTAGTTTAAATCAGATTCTGAAAATGTCTTGTACCTAGCTACAAGTGCTAATTATGTCACTCAAGCATACAGAAGCATACAGAAGGTTAAGCAAAAAAACACAGATGAACTAAAGATAGCCAATTTTGTAGTATTAAATCTGTTTCACTAAACTAAAAGCTCTTTTCTTCAGTAGTATAGCCCATCATTTTATCTATATAAACAAAATAACCTGTATTTCATACAAGCTGCTTAAGAAAATAGTTGCACAGAAATCTTTGGGATTTAGAAAAATAACTTTAAGTGGAAATTGCTACTTTTTTGGTTGATGTTTCATAATTTCACACAGTATTAGCTTTTGTGCCTTGAAATGTTTATGTCATTTATGCTCACAAAGCTGGAATGATATAACAGCACGTGAGAATGGCTTTGGGAGACAGCCCCAGATTAAACCAGCTCAGCCAAGGTCCAGCTGAGCCCACAATAGAAATGGGAGAGTGGCAAACTTCTCACAAGGGACTGTCCTTAGTTTCTTGGACTGTAAAAGTGAAGGGGTGGAGAGATGTACTATCAGACTTGCAAGATTCAGTTAATATAACCTTACAATAAAGTTAGAACTAGTATTTCGGGTATTGTTCTTCTCTGGACTATCTTAGAGGGGTCAAACTCAATTTGATTGAGGGCTGCATCAAGGTTGTGTTTGACCTTGGGGGGCTGAGGAGGCATGGCCAGCTCGATGTCACTCATTGAGGCTCTGTTTTCAGCCATGCCGGCCCTCCCGGGCTCCGTTTTTGGCAACGCCAGCTCTCCTGGGCTCCATTTTTGGCCATGATAGCCTCTTGCAACCCTCTGCCAGCAAAAGTGGAGCTCAGGGTGGCTGCGTGTGACCCTCCTCAAACTCCATTTTTGCTAGCAGAGGGCTACAGGAGGCCATTGTGGCTCAAAATGGAGCCCAGGAGGACTGTGCGCGGCCCTCCTGAGCTCCTGTTTTGCTGGCAGAGGCACCACAGGCTGGTCCTTCACTGTTTCCAGGGCAGGCCCACGGGCCAGATCTAAGCACCCCGCAGGCCGGATCTGCCCCTCCCCGGGCCTTGAGTTTGATACCCCTGGGTTAGAAGATAGATGTACGAATGACTGCTGGAAACTTAAACTTCAAATCTGTTATTTCTTTTTAGGTTTTTTAAAAACATTTTAATGACTATTTCTCTTGAATGTTTTTCAAACTCAAGCTTAAATTTCACATAAGGCAAATTTCACTCCATGGCAAATCTTGCATTGCTTGAGTTACTTCCGAACATTCACCAAAGATTTGCTGAGAACTCAACGCCAATCTGATTTTCTTTCTAAGAGAAGTGTAAATAGACTGAAGGAAACTCTGGAAAGAACCAGAAAAATTGCAATTGCAATTGCAATGACTGCTTGCTGTAGTTCATGTGCAGATTCAACTTTTCATGACCAGCTTTCTTAATTAGAGAACACAGGTCAACAAACTTTTGTGGCACCTTAAAATGACTGAGAGATCTGGCAGTAGATTTTAAAACTGACAGAACTCGCAGATATGGCAAAATTAAATGCTTTGATTAGAAACAATGGATTAGACAACTTTATAAGAGATTGGAAGCCATTTGTGGACTTTTTACAACATGTTAAACACAATGACAGCTGGCTAACAGGGATTTGAAGATTAGTTTTATATTTGTTATAACCTGTGGACCATTTTTTTTTACATATATAGTGAACAGATGTTGGGTCATTATTAGACAAATAGATTTCCACATCCAATATATTTATTTATCTAACATAGAATTTTTATTAAATATAGATGGGAAAGTTTATAATTATTTATATACCTGTTACATTAGGGGAGGTGAATATATCATTTTTTATGTATCTTTCAGCATTCAGCCAGGGAGGATTTTTTAATGTTTAATGATTTTTTTCTTTGGTACACAAGATTCTTTTTATTGTTGTTGTTAGTGTTGGGTATTTGTTAATCTGCTTTTTCTTCTTTGTTCTGTTTTTCTTTGATATTTTATTTTTTGTGAGAAAAGAAAAATAAATATGTAAAAAAATAAAAAATAGATGTTGAAGATGTATTAATATATATATTGATATACTGAAGTCCACACATCTTAAACTGGCTGAGGTTGAGAAATGCTGGAATATGGTTGTAGGATACAATGTGTGAATGACTTGCTTCTTAAAGGCGATCAGCTCTTATCTCCAGTCTGTCACTAACATTATTCTCTTGTCACAGAGAGGCAGCCCAACTTCCTGAGCAGAGAATAAATATTTGAGGCCTCTATCTGGCACAGTTCTTTTGGGTAGGAGGGAAAAAACAGGAAGTATCTCATTTTTCAAGAAAAAACATCTGTGTGCATCATGGTCCAGATTTAGATGATCTCATACCAATGGATTTAGGCTTAGTTCCAGTCATCAAGCCCATGTAACACTCCTGCTGTGTGAGCTACATTGGTTGCCTGTTTGCTTCCAGGCCCAACTCAAGATGTGGGCAGTTACCTTTAAAGTCTTTTATGATATAGGTTACCTGAGGAACCATCTCATCCCAATAGATTTGACCCACCACATCCACTCCAGCAGAAAGGGAATATTATTGACCCCATTGGTCAAGAAATTCCAGCTGGTGTGGTCCAAGAGAAGAACTTTTGCTGCCATGCCTCTTGTCCTCTGGAACCTCATGCCCCTTGAGGTGAGATCCGTCCCCACCTTTTGGCTTTGAAAGGGCCTGAAAACCTGGTTCTGCTAATTGGCCTGGGCTCCCAATGGGACATTCCATACTCAAGGTGGCTGGTGCATGAGGAGAAGATTCTACTTACATCCTGTTGTATATAATTTATTTCCTCAACCGCCTTTGTTAATTTTAACCTTAATATTTATCATTTTAATGTTTTATATTGTTGTCGCAAAGGTGCTGTTTTTTTTTTAAAAAAAGCAACTGGACTTTGTTTTTCTTTGAAGATGTTCTGTTTCTTATCCAAGAAACTTCTTCAGTTTTGTTCAGTTCTGTCAGAAATGAAGACATTTCTTCAAGGAAAAACAAAACCCAGTTGACTTTTGAAAAAAAAGGACCTTTGGGACAATCATGACCTGGATGACTAAGAATCCCCATAGACATTTTATATTGTTTTTATATTGTTGTAAGCCACCCAGAGTCACCTGATGGTGAGATGGCAGCATATAAATTTAATAAACAAACAAATTGGTAATTCAGCATTAAGCCTATTTTCTGGACTTGTCCTTCTAATCCTATCTGTGCTTGAGCAAAATGACTGGACAATGTCAACAGATATGGTTATTAAAATGCCAGTTGCCAAATCTATGAATTTGATGGCAGAGATTTCCCTGGGTGCATGTATATGGATGAAAATTAAGGAGGGAGAAAACATTTTTAAAGTTTTTTTTTTACCAAGCTGCTTTCTCTACTATAATGTGATAATGCACACTAAATGCTGCAGAGCTGAAGGAAAATTACTATTGTGGAAAGATTTTGAAAGCAATTCTTCGAATTGGCATTTTAAAGGAAGTTTTTTTTGTTGGCTCTAACCTTCCCAATACCATATGCCTTTCTCATTCCCTATTGTTTGATTTATAGGGTTATCAACTCATTGTGCTGTGTGTGCAGATGTTTCTGGTTGTAATAATTGCTGTTTATATGCTTTATCTCCCAAGTTCTGTAGGTCCCTTCCAAGATGGTGGTCGATCTTTTACAAAATTATATCATACTCTTAATGTATCAAGTTTTGTTTTAAAACCAATGAGACCTATACTTTTAAAAAATTGAGATACAAAATGAAAATGGTGAAAATATTTCAGAAACCTGCAACCCTACTATTTCTTATTTAAAATTAATTCTAGGGAATTTGAATTAGTTTTCCTAATAATATCAGAATCAATTTTTTTTACATGGACTAGCTTTAGATTTCTTTGAGATATTTACTTGTTCAGAGTTAGAAATGGGGACTGATTTGTTTTAATATAATTCTTATAATAATTGTAAAAATAGTGACATTTACGAAGAAATGAATTGATGCAAGTCTTTCATAAAGGACCATCTGGTTTACTCATTTTGTAGAAATTAATTAGGCAACACTTTTTCAATAGATAGTTTAAATCAGGGATTGTCTATTATTTATATTTTAGCAAGCATATTGCCAATAATAAATGGGCTGGCACATTAAAATAACAATGCATTCAACCTCATATTAGAACATTGGAATAGCCTTGCTGGATTAGACCAAATTCCATCTTAGTCTACCAATTTGTTTCTCATAGTGGCCCTCATAGTGATGATAAGACATAATAAACCAAATAAAAACCAGCAAATACGACATATTTATTGATGAGACATAAAACCCAATAAAAGCAACATTGATCCCAAGTTAAAACTCCTGCAGACCAAACACAGACTGGACTCCATTAACATTCTAGCCCGAAGACCCAAGGAATAGCAATAACATTTAGACTTTTATACTACTTCACAGTGCTTTACAGCCCTCTCTAAGTGGTTTATAGAGTCAGTCTATTGCCCCCAACAATCTGGATCCTCATTTTACTCACCTCAGAAGGATGGAAGGCTGAGTCAACCTTGAGCCTGGTGAGATTCGAACTGCCGAACTGGTAATCAACAGAAGTAACTTGTGATTCTGCATTCTAACCACTGCGCCACCATGGCTCATAAATGTAGTCATCATTTGAGCTTCTTTGGTTGAGGGTAGATTTGAACCTTCCACCCACCCTCACAACTACACTACACCGATTGTATGTAGCACCCTATTTAAAAAGTACTTAGTCCTACATTTCTGTGTGCAATTCAAGATAGCAATAGCACTTAGACTTATATACTGCTGTAGAGTGCTTAAAAGCTCCCTCTAAGTGGTTACAGAGTCAGCCTATTGCCTCCAACAATCTGGGTCCTCATTTTACCCACCTCGGAAGGATGGAAGGCTGAGTCAACCCTGACCCTGGTGAGATTTGAACTGCTAAATTGCAGGCAGCCAGAAATCAGCAAAAGTAGCCTGCAGTAATGCACACTAACCACTGCACCACTGTGGCTCTGTGCCACTTTTAAAGCCTTCTGAAAGGCCAACAGGGTTGGGGTATCCTGAAGCTTTTGATAAGGCAGGTACTGTGACAAGGAAGACATGCCTTCCTGGACCCCATAAGATGATATTGTTCCACAGGAAGGATGGAGTATACTTACTGTTCTAGATCTAATAATACAGGAAGGACACCACCAAAGATGGTCCTTCAAATATCCTGAATAATAATAATAATTGGTAAAACTAATAGCAAAGCCTTAAAAACAAATGCATACAAAGGCAGAATTAAGAAGAAAGCAAGCGCTGCCTCTGCAAAGAAGTTGAAGAAACAGTGAACCACTTATTTTTAACGGATGCAAGAAGATCACACAGATTGATTCCAAACAACAGCATGACCAAGTAGCAACAATGGCGCATTGGAAGATCTACAAGAAACACCATTTTCCTGCAGACAATCAGTAGTGGGGCCATAAAACAGGGAAAAGAATAGAAAATAAAGAAGCTAAAGTTCTCTGGGACTGTAATATTTAAACCAACAGGCACCTGCCACATAACACCCTGTGTTTGACAATTGTTGATAAGAAAGACAAATAAGACTGAATAGTGGACACAGAAGAACCTGGAGATAGCAGAATAGAAAAGAACCGGAGGAAAATCACAAAATGCAAAGACTTGCAAATAGAAATGGGATAACTGTAGCAAAATAAGGCAAATGGTACCAATAATAATGGGTGCTTTGGGTGCAATCTCAAAACACCGGGGGCACTACCTGAACCTTATTGGCATTGACAAAATCACCATCAGTCAATCACAAAAAGCAGCTTTACATGGGACAGCTTACATCCTGCAATGATACCTTTAATACCACCAAACAACATTATCTGCATATGGGATTAGAACATATGGGATTTTAGCTAGATATTTAGAGAGGATTCAACATTCTTATCCCACACTGAGTCCTTCCCAATGACTTGGAATATGCAGATAATGTTGTTATCTTATAGTAGAAAGGTTCCCCCACCACAATCATTTGGGTTGTCTTCTTTCTTCTTCATAAGTCACCCTCAAATTGAGTTTCAATATGACTTATTGCTGAACTTCTGTAATGATGCTGCTCAAGTGATATCCTTTCCATGAAATATTATACCCTTTCAGTGATGGGATTCAAATTTTTTTACTACCAGTTTTATGGGCGTGGCTTGGTGGGCTTGGCTTGGCAGGTGTGGCAGGGGAAGGATACTGTAAAATCTCCATTCCCACCCCACTCCAGGGGAAGATACTACAAAATCTTCATTCCCACCCCACTCCAGGGGAAGGTTACTGCAAAATCCCATTTTCTCCCTACCCTACTAACCTGATTTCCAGCTCTGTTCTCTTGTGTAGGGCAACAAAAGAAGAGCCAGCCAATCAACTGAGATGGGGGCGAGGCCAGTCAGAGGTGGTATTTGCTGGTTCTCCAAACGACTCAAAATTTCTGCTACTGGTCCTCCAAAATTGGTCAGAACCTGCTGAATACCACCTCTGCACCCTTTGTATCAACTGTCTCAATGGGGTTTCCCATTTGATTTTTAATTTTATAGCAATAATTATGACTACGTTATTTGTGCTTTGTGCTCATAATCACTACTATAAATGGAAGTACATTTCATGAATTTAGTGATACATGAAATTACTAGGTAAAGCCTAGAGTGAGATAAGATAGACATTTTAGATCTTAATGTGCAAAGAAACAAGTTTAACACCTTACACTTTACACCTGTTGTAATAAGCTCAAGTATCCAACTTTTCACCTTTCAGTATTTTTATCATACACTTACACAGTCACACTTAGTCATTCTACTTGTGATGATATAGGTAGGGAGCTTTCATAATTCTTTACAAAAAGACTTCTGCGTATGTTCAGATATTGGCACAATTAACACAGTTACACATATACTCCTGAGATATCCCTTCTATCATTTTGGAAGATCTCTACTCATAAATTATCTGGACTTTCTACTCCTACAAACCATTGTGCACTTCCTATTAAATGACCAGGACTATGAAATTTCCAGAAAGGTGATCAAATTCTGCGCACTTTAAATGGTGGTTAGGAACTGTTAAGTTTGAAGGTAACCTAGATATGCTTAATTTCATGCGGGATGTTCTGAACATGAAATCACCTGGAGTTGGAATAATGCTCAGTGTTCTTCAGATTTTTAGATTTCAGCTGCTCCTTTTCATTTGACTATTTTCTGGATCTGTAGTCTGCAAGTCAGATTAGGTTTTAGGAGATAGGTTGTAGTGAGCAAGTTGATGATGCAGAATATTGACTCCCAAAATCTCTCACCATTGACTTTGTGGGTTCAGACTTCTGAAGGCTGACATTCAGCAAAGTTTGAAAAGCCACAGTTCCCCCATCCATGTCCAATTAATGAATGATGCAGAATAGAGCTAGAAGGGATCTTAGAGATTTCTAAAGCGCCTGTAGGCCAGACAAGGAATAATGGATGGAAACTGAACAAGGAGAGATTTAACCTGGAAATAAGGAAAAACTTTCTGACAGTGAGAACAATCAACCAATGGAACGGAAGTTGCCCTCGGAAGTTGTGGGAGCCTCATCACTTGAGACTTTCAAGAAGAGATTGGATTGCCATTTGTCAGAAATGGTGTAGGGTCTCCCGCTTGGGCAGGGGGTAGGACTAGATGACCTACAAGGTCCCTTCTAACTCTGATTATCTGTTTCTAAAGATCTTCTAGTACAGGCGGGGTGGGCTGTTGGGGGCTCACAGGGGTTTGGGAGAGGCCCCTAGCTAAGATTCTGTGCAGTTCAGAGAACCCCCAAATCCCACTCCTGGCTGGTCCCACCCACCCCTCCCCTCCCAGGAGTCCCCATGTGGCCAGTTTGGGATGCAGGATAAGTGCAGGGCATGTGTGGAGGCTCAGGGAGAGTGAAAAATGGGCCTCCTGAAAGTTTGGGAAGGCCGGAAATGGGCCTGTTTCTGGCTTCCAGAGAGCCTCCAGAGCCCGGGGAGGCCATTTTCATCCTCCCAGAGGCTTGAGGAAAACCTCCGGAGCCCCGGGAGGGCAAAATTCCCTCCTGCCATGGTGCAGGAAGCCGACTAGGAAGCCCACTATGGCCACGCCCACCCAGCGACTGGGCAGAGAACCAGGGGTGGGATTCAAATTTTTTAACAACTGGTTCTGTGGGTGTGGCTTAGGTGGTGGGCGTGGTTTAGTGGTCATGTGACTGGGTGGACATGGCTTGGTGGTCATGTTATTGGCTGGGCATGGCCAACTCAATATCACTCACATCAAGGCATGCATCTCCTTGCCTGGCCTTTCATGACTGTGGAGATGCTGCAACAGTCGTAAGTGTGAAAAATGGTCATATGTCACTTTTTTCAGTGCCATTGTAACTTTGAATGGTCACTCCATACAAGCAAAGTACCAGGAAAGGAAAGAAAAAAGACTCCAGAGAGGTTCCTGAGACAGGAAGTCTAGTCCTGCCAAGAATATAATAAGGGTTAACGGAGAGGCAGTTTCTGTAAGCAACACCAGAATGTTTCCTGCCTGCCTTCCTTACAGGATTAGGCCAGTAATTTCTTTTAACAACCTGTTCTCCAAACTGCTTAGAATGTTAACAACCGGTTCTAGCGAATAGGTGCGAACTGGTAGAATCCCGCCCCTGCAGAGAACCCTTTGCTAAAATGTTTGAAGCCCACCCCTGAGTACAGGGGTATCAAACTGGCGGCCCACACATTGGATGCATCATGCCACACCCACCCCAACATGACTCCATGAGTTTGACACCTGTGTTCTAGTCCAATCCCCTGCTCAAGCAGGAGACCCTATAAAATTTGAGACAAGTGGCTATTGGTCCCTTCTTAAAAAGGTACTCTGTGATAGACCCTGGGATAAACTGCTCCTTACAATCTTAACTTTAACAGTTGTGACAAATATGGATTTTCTGCCATAACCTGTTGGAATGATTGTTCTTGTATTTGTTGTATGCTTGTTTCATTCATAATCAGCTTGCAAAGGAACAAGCTAGCAGAAAAATACAATATTCGATTCTACTAACCATATTCCCAGACTTGATGGGGGAAAGCCCATTTTTTTCTGAGAATGATCTGCTTATAGTGTATAAGCATTATGTTAAATTCTCCTCCTCCTCCTCCTCCTCCTCCTCCTCCTCCTCCTCCTCCCCCTCGTCCTCCTCCTCCTCCTTTTATGTTCCAAAGACATCTTTTTGGGCAATTAGGTGAAATAACAAATAGATTAATTGGAGTAGTGACCTCCTAAGTCCAAAATAGTTGTGTCATATAAGTAGAAAGACCAGTTAAAAGTGACAAAATGGTGCATCTCTTTGTCCCATCTTTCAGGGTGTGTGTTTAATGTGAAAAGATTTTGTATCCCACCTAAAGTGTTTCTTAGTATGTAAATGCTATAGACATTATCAGTTGAAAATCACTGGTGTTCAATCTTTATGTACCCTTGGTGACTGTGGTGCCAACTGTGTATTTTTCTAATGTGAAGAGTAATGATAAATATTGAATTATTGCGACAACTTCATTTAATCAATGCCTTTTAGTAAAAACAAGCCTTTTGGATACCCACATTTTCATTCTTGCCACCTCCGTATCTCTGCTTCTACATGGAATTTTTTCACAGTATGGAATAGCACATTTGTTCAAGTTAAGTTATAATAGTTTCTCTCATGCTAGGAAGTGAATAAAAAGTTGTGATTCATCTTGTTTTATCAAAATGTACACGAAAGAACTTGATTAGGTCCTTTGAGAGATCAAGCACAGAAAAACTACTGTAAAAAAGCAAATAATTGGGGATCAGGGGAGCTGAGATGCTTTGCTGAGTTCTCCTCTTAATACTCTCCATGTGCCACTGTTAAATAATTTCTCACTTTACAGTTTGTTCTATATGACTTCTGTTGATATTCAAGAGTGCATGATGGCATCTAATAAATACAAGAATGGGAATAGTTACTATAGCAATGTAAAGCTAGTTTTAAAGATTTATTATCTATCTGTCTATCTGTCTATCATATCTATCTATCTATCTATCTATCTATCTATCTATCTATCTATCTAT
>NW_020769341.1:8664970-8679441 GCF_900518735.1 Pseudonaja textilis
ATCTATCTATCTATCTATCTATCTATCTATCTATCTATCTATCTATCATTATTTCTATACCATCTATCTCTATCTATCAGTGGTGGGATTCATTTTTTTACTACAGGTTCTGTGGGTGCGGCTTGGTGGGCATGGCTTGGTGGGCGGGGCAGGGGAAGAATACTGTAAAATCTCCATTTCCTCCCCACTCCAGGGGGAAGGTTACTGCAAAATCCCATTCCTTCCTCACCCAACTAACCTGCTTTCCAGCTCTGTTCTCCTATGCAGGGCGATAAAAGAAGACCCAGTCAATCAGCTGGGACTCAGGAGGCAGAGATGAAAATAATAAAATACAATACAGAGATCCATAAGAAAGGAGCTATAATCTACTTGGTAGGCATAGGACTGAGTAGACCTTGGTTTCCAGCATAAGAGGCTAGAACAAATGATTTCCCTGGACTAAACTGAAGGTTTTTGGTCATTGTTAAAGTGAAAGCAGACATCTCCACCAAGGTATCTACTCTCTTATTCTTAAACTGTCCCAATCCCAGCATTTCTTCTTCTATTGTTCAGTCATAGTTTTATTTAAGGATCATAGGCAATAGTTCAGGATAAAGGAGAAGCTGATATATTTGTAAGAGATACAGGAGTCTGAGCTAAGTAATCTTCCACTCTTTCTGACCTTGGGCGCTCTACTGGGTGGTATCCTCACCTTCAGACATCTTCACACCAGGAAAAAAATTGGAAGTGTTTAGTGAATAGAATAGACTAAGAGAGTTGGAAGGGACTTTGGAGGTCTTCTAGTCCAACCCCCTGTTTAGGCAGGAAACCCTACATCACTTCAGACAAATCGTTATCCAATTTCTTCCTTAAAACCTCCAGTGTTGGAACATTTACAACTTCTGGAGGCAACTTGTTCCACTGATTAATCATTCTAACTGTAGGAAATTTCTCCTTAGTTCTAGGTTGCTTCTCTCCTGGATTATTTTCCACCCATTGCTTCTTGTCCTGCCTTCAGGTGCTCTGGAAAATAGCAATAGCACTTAGACTTATATACCATGTTATAGTGCTTTACAGCCCTCTCTAAGCAATTTACAGAATCAGCATGTTGACCCCAACAATCGGGGTCCTCATTTTATCCACTTCAGAAGGATGGAAGGATGAGTCAACCTTGAGCCTGGTGAAATTTGATCTGCCAAATTGCAGGCAGCCGGCACTCAGCAGAAGTAGCCTGCAGTGCTGCACTCTAACCACTGTGTCATCGAGGCTCTTGACTCCCTCTTCTTTGTGGCCACCTCTGACTAGTATGCCCTTGACTTTGTCACAGCTGCATAATTCCCTACAATTTCTCTTCCAACAGATAAAAATTCAGTTTTTATCCTTTGATTTTTCTTATGTTCCAATACACATTACAACTTGGGGTAGCTTTATCCCTTTATATGGTCATATAAAGCCCCCTCTGTTTTCTAGCCCATAGTGACCAGATGGACATATGATTAGTTATAGTCACAATACAGAAATCTTGCCTTTATTTTCTTCCAGGAGACTTCCTGACCCTCCATCTGGTTGTATCCCATACAACGATTAACCAAGTCTGACTCCCTTCAATGTTTGAAGGTCAGCTAATATCAGCTATTCCATTAATGGTTCGCTATAAATTAATAATAGATAACATCTTTCCATTTCTTTACAGCAACATTGAGATATTGCTTCTTGGGAATAATAACTGGCATGGTATTAATCTGCAGAATGTAAAAAAAAAACAAAGTCAGCTCTGCATTCACTGGAAAAGAAAGGGTCATTGAGTAGATGTATGTGACTATACACAGCTATTTAAATTTGGGAAATATAATGGAGATATAATGTTTTTTGAATCCAGGAGATGGCGCTTTGAGCCAGTTTTATTAACTTCATCCTAGTTCAGAATAACACTGATGAAAGGCTGAAATTAGTTTGTGATTCTTCCTGAGGCCAAGCATGCTTAAACCCTGAAGCAAAATCTGATTCCAAAAAAGAAGAAATGAATAAACTTGACAAGCACAATGGTCTCTAATGCTTGCTTTATTTATTTATTTGTTTATTTATTTGTTTGTTTGTTTATACATACATACATATATACAATGGGATCACCATTTTCAGGAATCATAGCAGACACTTGTGCAATCATGAACATCTTCAAAGGAATAAAATTCAGAGAAAAAAAGAAGAAAACAAGAATGTATTAACCTTCCTGCATATTCTCATCAGCAGAGGAAAAGAGGGCAAATTAGAAATGTAGATCTATTGAAAAACAACCAAGTGTTCCATTAATCTACTGCCCGCCCCACAAAAAGAGCTGTGTAATAATATTATTCAGAAGAGTACAGGTACATTGCAACAATTTAGAACACCAGAAAAATGGAAACAGGCTGCTTGTACAACATCTTTTTTTTAAAAAAAGGGATACCCCGCACAAGTTTATCACAAACTGCCTGACCTCTTAACCCACTATAGCGCAACCAATACAAACTATAAAAAGGATAGACGGAGCTTAGGAAACAAGAAGACCAGAACATATTCCCTTCAGCAGCCAACACCCAGATAAGAAGGGATTAACCCCAGACAAACACGCAAGCAAGCAGAAACAATACCCTACCCAAGGAAATACCAAAGAGAAAGCCACACACCTCCACTAACACTATTGTTACTGTATATAAATTGTGGGGGACTAGAATTGGAAAGTTGGAAAAAAAATAAGAATAATAGAATAGAATACTTTATTGGCCAAGTGAGATTGGACACACAAGGAATTTGTCTTGGTGTAAATACTCTCAGTATACATAAAAGAAAAGATACATTTGTTAAGAATCAAGAATCATAACGTACAACATTTAATGACAGTCATAGGGTAGGATCAACAATCAAATCATACTAGGAAAGAGTCAATATAAATCGCAAGGATACAAGCGACAAAGTTACAGTCCAACAATCACAAGTGGGAGGGGATGGGTGATAAGGAGCGATGAGAAGATTAACAGTAATAGTAGTGCAGATTTTGTATAAAAATGTATATAAAAAATTATATAAAAATGTAGCTGGACTATATGGACCAAAAAACAGAAACGAAGCAGAATGACATATCAATTTCTGTGAATCCAATGATTTCTTCAATGCTTCTTCAAAGAACCAAAGTAATGCCCATGTACAGTGGCTAGGTATTACCAGATGTCATGCACAAAGAAATCAAATTGACTATATCAAAGAACTCAGAGCTTTTAACAGTAAAGATGTAGGCAGGAGCTGATCACATATTGCTCATGTGCAACTTCCTGGTCAGGATAAAGTAGAAGAACAAAGCCAGCTAATATGAACTTAAACCATTTTCAGGTTGAACTTCAGAAATCACTTTGAAAAACCTGAACCTCATCAAGAGAGAACCAGAGAAGCTGTGGAGAGAAGTAAAATAAGTTGTTAAGGATGAATGTGAAAAGACCAAAACCAGAAGAAAGCAAGGTAGATATCAGAAGAAAGGGTGAAATTTTACAAAAACAAAACAAAACAAAAAACAGCCAAGTGAAGAAAGGCAAAGATATCAAGAAGGAACATAACAAGATTTTAAGAGGGCTGTTAAAAGACACAAGAAACAAGATTACAATGAGAGTTGTAAAGGCGTTAAAAAAGAAAACAGAGGAAAAAAACAAGGAAAGTTTTGAACTGAAGAGGCCCCAGCCTAAACCTTTCCACTGCTATAGGATGATGGGGCAGAGATTCTTGTCAATAGGGAATAGGGGGAGTCAGCCAAGGATGCTTCTGTGGCCATGTGGCCAACATGGCTGTACGCCAAAGAAGCATGGAACGCTGTTACCTTCCCATCAAAATGATACTTATTTATCTACTTGCATTTGCTTGCTTTCAAACTGCTAGGTGGGCAGGAGTTGGGGCAAGGAATGGGAGCTCACCCAGGCTACCAACTGGGTGCCTCCATATAATATTTATCTTAATTTTTGCAATTTTATTTGTTTCTATATGTATAATGGTTTTTTTATTTCATGGGTTTTTTGCATTGTAAGCCATCCAGAGTCACTCTGGATAGTGAGATGAGTGGCGTATAAATTTAACACAGACACAAACAAATGATACATACATGCATACAACAATATATGTATTATATGATATCTGTGGCCTGTGGACTCCTGGGGGTGCACAATGTCTTCAGAGAGAATTTGCGAAGGCTGGAAAAAAAATAGTATGATTCAAATTTTGAATTAAGTCTTGGAGGTCTGTGACCCCAAAAGGCAGTTAAAGGGGATCCATGCTGAAGCAAAGTTGAAAGCCAGTCACATATAATATTTAACACTTAGGGCAGTGTCTATGTGTACCCACACCATACTGGATAGGAAATTTTAAAATAACATTCATACCTTAGCTTGAAGTTTCCGAATGTAACTGAGATATCTGAAAAAACCCCTGTCTTTGATAGTTGGGATATGAAATAGCTAAAAACCTCTCTTTGAAATATCTGTTTTCTTTGCTTAGATGTGTTTGAAAAGCATTTGTACTACAGAAAAGAGAGTTTTTTATCATAATCTATGAGGAAAATAATACATATTTTATGCTTGAGGATACTTAAGTAAATGCATGTATAAAGGCCTTGATAAATGCTGAGTTATCTTGGCGTTTTGTTTTTAATGTCACTGGCATTCAAGATGACAGGAATTTTTTTTTTTTTTAGCATTTCCAAGACAATTTCTCCACATACAGTCTCAATTGTATATAGGACTATCTACTCATATTTCCTACGTTCTGTAAATGTTGCTATTTTATAGCCCTGGCAAAGAAATACATAGGGTATATTTCTTTTTTTGCCTAGATTTAGATATGTGTATGTAAGAGGCTAGGAAATAATACCCTGGTTAGAATATATTCTAGCCTGGAGAAAAATGATATTTGAGATTATGGAAATTACTTTTTTTTCAAAAGTTTTATTGAGTAAATTATTAAAAACATTGGATGTGGTGTGATTGTCCTGACAGTCCTGTTCGTCATACATATTATGGCACAGAATACATATTTTATATACATTTATACCTTTATACAATATTTTCTATTTCTAATCATCCATTCTGCCAACCCTGCTTTATTTTGATTCTGGATCCTTCCTTTTTCCCCACCATTGGTAAAATTTATCCCATACTTTTAGCTTTATTTTTCATTTCCGAAGTTAATTTATCCACCTCAATGCAAATCCATATGGAAATTACTGATGGACTTCTTTGGTATGGTAGATTGCCTTATGGTATTTCAGCCCCATCAGAAAGATTAGTCTAAGAGTGGTGCAGCAGCCACTTTTAGACTAAGGAGCAGCTTTCGCCTCACAATCAGGAGATTGTGAATTTGATCCTAGGTTCAGGCAGATATTTCTCTCTCTGGGCACAATGATAAGATATCTGCTGAATAAAACTCCTCATTGTTGACAGGAAGGGCATTTGGCCATTAAACACTCTGCTAGCTCCATTCATTTGCCTAGACTCCACCCAGCAAGGGGTGAAGATCATTATGGGATCGTTAAAAGATGAGGATGAGGATGAGGAGGATGAGGAGGAGGAAGAGAAGGAGGAAGAGAAAGATTAGTCTAGGACCATTAAACAATAGAAGCCACCATCTTAGAATAGGGAGATGTTCACCAATGAAGATGGCATTAGAAGAGGACTAATGGAGGAGTGGGTTACTACTCACTTCTAGTTTTGCCAGCTGTATATTCCTGAGTCATAGGTTGTAAACATTAACTGATCACTTTTCTCTACACGTTCATACCCTGCACATAAACTGTTTCAATTTCTCTCTTTAGGATGCCTCTATAGGGCGTTTCATGCCAGAGCAACTAGACACAAAGATAGTTTCTTCCCCCATGCCATCACTCTGCTAAACACCTAACCCCCCCAGCACTGTCTTATGCCTAAAGATATTAACTCATGTAGTAGACTGTATTGCTATTACCCTTGTTATCTTCTCATCTTTCTCACCTTTCATCTTTCCTTTCCTGCTACCATCTCCCACTGGTATATCATGATTTATCACTTGTTTGTATCTTATGATTTATGATTGTATCTTATGATTTATGATCTATGACTTAACACTTTGTAGTTTGTATGTGCACTGAGCGCTTATGCACCAGAGACAAATTCCTTGTGTGTCCAATCACACTTGGCCAATAAATTCTATTCTGTTCTTCTTGTAGAATAATAGTGTTGTACTCCTTTAGGTACTTTGGAGTTTCCCAGATACATCTGGTTGGCCACTGCAAGACCTCTGAATGAATGGTTCTTCTTATGCTATTATAAAATCAAATTAGGTACAGTGGGATGTGATTTAAGCCATTGCAATGGTAGAAATAACATAAGATGGAGAATATTTAATTAAATAATATTTAGCTACATCTTGAAGTGATATAATCCAGGAAAAATTTCCCCATATCATTCTACTAATTGATATATAGCCTTAAACCTTATAATTTCAACAGAAGAAACTCCAAGCATGTGCTTAATTTTCTTATGCAAATTATGGCCAATTAATTAAAACATACTCCTATTGTTTTAAATAAACAAAGGAAGAGCTAAACAGCTTTTTAGAAAAATCTATCAATTTTCACTGTTGCTAGGTTACAAAATAATTAAAATGTGAAAGAGGAAAAAAAGAAGGGTTTGTTGTTTGTTCATTGGTTGATTCATGCTGAATCATAACATCAAACCATTTAAATTTTGTTGGATGATATTTGCCAAAGATTCACTATTGGGAGTCATTGACTGAAATAACAACTTTATGTTATATTTTCCAATAACCTCCTGAATTTTAGGAAATATTGTAAAAATTATCTAGAATGGAACTGGTAAAAAAAGGCGGAGGAGGAGGTGTAACAGAAAAGGAAAATTAGGTTTATTTTTCCCTTAGTAGTTTTGAACAAACACATTTTATGTTCAAGAAAACATTGATAAATACATAGGCCATTGCAATACTGATAGCTAAAATCCTCAGTAGTAATAAACAATCCAAGGGTAAATAAATACCAATTATTTTATTTTTAATGCATTATCTGCTGCTCTGTGTTTACAAGCTGGACAATTGTATAATACTGAAAAGCCATATTAAAAGTAGTTATTATGGTAACTACTTCAAAGTGGTAACTAGGAATAAAACTGTGCCAAAAAAATGACTGCCACTATCCTGGGTTCTCTACAAGCATCCTACAAGCATCTTCAGGGAATAATCTTTGCATATAGATTTATATTTTTTTAATATATTTTATTTGATTTGTCAATCGCTTACAAGATATAGGTATAAGAATAAATATAGTTTTGAATACATGAGATAGATACTTATAAGAAAAATAAAAAACAATAGGACAGGGACGGTAGGCATGATTGGTGCACTTATGCACGCCCCCTACAGGCCTCTTAGGAAGAGGGTGAGGTCAATAGTAGACAGTCTAAGGTTAAAGTTTTGGGGGTTTGGGGAAGAAACCACAGAGACAGTGGTTATTCCAAACATTGACCACTCTGTTGCTGAAGTTGTATTTTCTGCAGTCAAGTTTGGTGTGGTTAACCTTGAGTTTGTATTTATTGTTTGCTCTTGTATTGTTATGATTGAAGCTGAAGTATTCATTTGCAAGTAGGACATTGCAGTGTATGATTTTATATACTATATTTAGATCGGACTGGAGGCGGTGCAGTTCTAGGTTTTCTAGGTCTAGAGTTTCAAGTCTGTGGCATAAGGTATTCTGGAATGAGTAGAGGAGCTGAGAACTCTTCTTGTGAAATATTTCTGGACTTTTTCAATTGTGTTAATATCAAATACATGATATGGGTTCCAGACTGATGAGCTGTATTCAAGTATAGATCTAGCAAGTTTTGTATGCTCTAGTTAGTAGTGTGATATTACCAGAGAAGAAGCTACGTAGGGTTAGATTAACAACTCTTAATGCCTTTTTGGCTATGTAGTTACAGTGGGTTCTAGCACTTAGATCATTTGAGATGAATACTCCAAGGTCCTTGACAAAGTTTGGATCCTCAACAAGGTTTTAATTATTTAGCTTGTATTTTATTTTCTGATTTTTTTCTGCCAATATGTAGGACAGAGCATTTATTTGTTGAGATTTGAAGTTGCCATTTGTTTGACCATTCTGATACATAGTCAAGATCTTTTTGAAGGGTAGCAGTATTGTCTGTGGTATTGAACAGCTTTATATCATCAGCGAAAAGAATGCAGTTGCTCTTAATATGATCACAGAGGTCATTTATGTAGAGTATGAAGAGAGTTGGTCCTAGAACACTGCCTTGGGGGACACCACTATTGACAGGTACACAATTTGATAGGACACTCCCAATTTTGACCATTTGTTGTCTGTTTGACATGAATGCTTCTATCGAGTTATGTAGGTATCCAGATATACCATAAGATTTTAGTTTTAGTAGTAGTTTGTCATGTACCACTGAATCAAAGGCTTTACAGAAGTCTATGTAGATTGCGTCTATTGCTTTGCCCTGATCGAGTTGTGTAGTCCATATGTTTTTGGAGTGTAAGAGTTGCAGATTGCAGGATAGTTTTTTTCTGAAACCAAATTGTTTATTAGAGAGTAGGTTGTTTGTCTCTAAGTGGAGGATAATGGATTGGTTAATAATTGATTCCATGACTTTACAGGTGACACAGCATAAGGAGATTGGTCTGTATAGATGTATAGAGCTGTTTTTGCATTTCTTTACATATTAATGGCAGAGGAATTCTCTAACAATTTTTACTCTTTCAATTTCATACCATCATAGAATTTGATGGAGACCTTAAGGCCCTGTAGTATAATACCCTGCTCAATACAGAGTATACAAAGGTTTAGTTTTTCATCTCAATCTGAAAAAAAAAATTAAGTTCTAACCTTTGCATGATAATCAAGTCCTTTCAAATCGTTTCCTAAGAAGGAAGTCAAAACACATTGTAAAATCATAGAACTGGAAGTAGTAATTTCCCCTCATATACAACCCCATTTAGTTTAGTGTATACATCTAAACTAAAAATGTTCCAGAGTGACGGCTATTTAGCCTTTGGACACATCCAAAAACTAATATTACTACTTTAAAAAAAAATAGATCAGTATTTCTTAACCTTGGCAACTTTACGGCAGGTGGACTTCATGCTGCCTGGGGAATTTTGCATTGTCAGGTGTAATAAATTATTCTTACCTAAGAACATAGGATTGCATTTTCTAGAATTCAGATCAGCATCCCAGAGTTGTAGTCATACACATGTAGAGTGTTGAGGGATTTCACTTCAACTAATTTTGATGGTATTGAATCACACCTGCAACTTATAGTTGTGATACTGTGGCTCTTAGTAATTGGAGCCTGACAATTTCTTCAAGGCTCTAAGATCTTCATTTTAAGAGGACATGAGTGGTTGGGCATGTCTGTTGCCCAGTGTTACTAAAAGAATTTCCTTCCAGTGCTAAATACAAATACAACATTGTCAGAGTTTGTGCAGCACATCCGACCAGCACAGAAGGTAAATAATTCTGCAGGATTGATTTATATCAGAAACTTCTTTATATACAACACCATAGAGTAGAAGTCAGCATACAAATTCAGGAACACAGAAGCAATATTCACAGAAGCAAGTCATTACAGACTAGAGAGATACAGAGGCCCAGAGGCCTAGATTTACAGAGGGTACAGAGGACAAACCAACTTTTATATTCAATTCAGCAAGTAAAAGCCACGCCCAGATTCCAACCTGTCTCTTATGGACCCATACAAACAAATACTATGTTTCAGTTTCCAAACAGTCCCCATTGGCTGACCTGTTGCCATGTCTATTCAAACAGTCCCCATTGGCTGACCTGTTACCATGTATATTCAAACAGCCCCCATTGGCTGATCTATTACCGTTTCTATCCAAACAGCCCCCATTGGCTGACCTGTTGCCATGTCTATTCAAACAGTCCCCATTGGCTGGACTATTACCATGTCTATTCAAACAGTTCCCATTGGCTGACCTGTTGCCATGTCTATTCCAGTTCATGAACTATATACACTGACAAAAATAAGACTTGAAAGGGACCTTGGAGGTCTTCTCGTCCAACTCCCTGCTCAAGCAGGAGATGCTAAACTATTTGTGACCTTCCCAGTTGGCTTCAGAAAAGCAAAGTCAATGGGAGAAGCCAGATTCGCTTGATGACATGATTCACTTAAGAGCTGTAGTGGTTCGCTTAACAACTGTGGGAAAAGAGGTTGTAAAATCAGGTGGGATTCACTACACTTAATGAAACCATTTTGTGTAATGGCAGTAATGAATACAACTGTGAGAAACAGACACTCCTAGAGATTATTCTGAGTTTTGCTGCAAGGGATGTTTTATGCCTTTTAAATCAAGTTTCTGAGCATGGTTTCAATTCTTATCTAAAAGCTGGGAAACTCATTAGCTCACAGAGATCTTGTTAGAGCAAATGAACTGAAAAGATCTTAATACTGCTTGGCCTAGCTTTTGAGATTAGTGTCTTGCCACAAATATGCCAGATCTTTTGGTCTCTTGGGAAGATTTGCCCATCATTGCTTCCAGGCAGCATGAGACTGACCCATAGCCTTTCCCGACAATGTTAATACATTGAACGAGTTCAGAGGTATTTCATGAGAAGAGTACTCCACTCCTCAGCTCGCAATAGATTACCTTATGCCACCAGGCTTGAAATTTTGAACCTAGACAACTTAGAACTACGCCGCCTACCGTCTGACCTAAGCTTAGTACACAAAATAGTCTGCTTCAACGTCCTACCTGTCAATGACTACTTCAGCTTCAACCACAATAACACACAATAACACACAGGCAAACAATGGATACAAAGACAAAGTAAACCGCTCCAAACTCAATTGCAGAAAATATGACTTTAGTAACAGAGTGATCGATGCCCGGAACTCACTACTCTGTTGTTACATCTTCAAACCCCCAAAACTTTAACCTTAAACTGTCTACCGTGGATCTCATTCCATTCCTAAGAGGTCTGTAAGGGGGCGTACATAAGCATACCAGCGTGCCTACCGTTCCTATCCTACTGTTCCCATTTATTCATACTCATTTATTATGTATATACTTATACATGTTTATAATATGTTTATATGTTATGTTCATACTTACACTTGTTTTCTCATACATGTTTGACAAACTAAACTAAAACTAACTAAATAAATAAATGTTTTCATGAGTTACATGTTACTTTTTGATGTGAGATGCTGCTTGCAGCAAGCAAAAGAGCTGTGTTTCCCCTTGGATACAGTTTGAAGCCGTATCCTCTTTGCAAACATGGAGTTTTAATCATATCAATAATTCACCCGTGTCCACAAATCCCAGTCTCTCCCTGTCAGTGTGTCTTTTACAAAGATTTCACTCCATGTAGCTCTTTATATCTCAGCAGGAGATTCCATGATCCCTGCTGCAGTTGTAGGACTGTATGTTTGATCAGCACGGTGTCATTGTAAAGACAGTATGTACGATACAAAACTGTATGATAGCTTGGGTTGAAGGAGTCAGATTCTCTGCAGGGGGTAGCAAATTCTCATTGGTTGTGAGGTTCTATCAACAGGTTGGGAGCCTTGAGGAATTCGTATTTGGGAGAAAGCTAGCAATGGCAAAAGAAACTTATATATCCTACCTATTTGAGCTGAGATTGATTGACTTATATTTTGAGCCATGCCCCACAAATGTTCAAACATTTTTCAAAAACATTTTATGGCTTGATCTGACTCTCTTAAGCTCTCCCAGTTGACCTTTATAGGCAATGAATCAAAACCTGGTAGCATTAAAATCAATGAGATCAGATTTGCTCTGCTACTACCATTTGCTAGAACTAATTGGTAGCTCTGCATAGGAATAACTCACAATTTGATACCTTTAAGAACTACTAAATGAGTCTTATCTGATTTTGGTGGGACTTATCCAGAGCAAATGATTAAAGTATAACAGCTCAAATAACAAAATTATTAGGATACAATTGCATTCATTGCATGAATATTTATTCATTTCATTGGATAGGTGGATTAGCATAGGGACCAATTAAAGTAAAGTACAATAGATATAGAAATACTCCAGCCCATCTTTCTGATTTAAACTAAGACTGAGCAGAAGGTTCAAAATATTTCCAACTGTTGAACATGTCTTTGGCCGGTAATTATTCTTATGATCAGCTCAAACCATTTCTCTGGATTTTGAACCAAGAATGTCAGTGTGATTCAGGTAACTAATAACTCTGTTAACACCTCTCTCCTCAGTTCCTCTTAATAAGATGGACTGTATTAATTTGAAATTCCCATCAGCAAGCTTAGTTCTGGGACCTTCAAAACGGAGAGCACCAGATTGTGCCAGTTCTGAATTAATTCATGTAATTTACGACACAAATTACTCCCAGATGTTATCTAGGTATTGTACTGTTACACTGATGTTCCTTTGTTTAAGGAACGTCACTGCTATTTAATCCTGCTATTTTAACTAGCTACAGTTGCCTCTATATTCACTGAGGTGATAATGCCAGGGCCTGGGATCTGATGTGAGGAGGAAATGAAAAAGCTGGTAAGTTATTGGTTGTGAAACATGTTATTTAGTAAATAAAGGTCTTAATTAGCAAGTGGTTATCTATTGACAAAAACTGTTTTCTAGTTTTAAAATCGAACGTGTAAATACCAGTGTAGTATTAATTGTGGTTGGGGTCGGGTTTGTAAAATTTTTTTTTTCTAGCTGTCTCTAATGTGTACATTTAGGTTCTATTTTTAGGTTAGTATTTGATTAAATGAGAAACATATTATTATTATTATTAAAATTGTACCAATTTAAAACTTAATTGGACCATTGCTTTAAAGTGACAGATATTGTTGAATTATATATTGGCCCGCCTTGATGATGATGATGATCATCTTCTTCTTCTTCTTCTTCTTCTTCTTCTTCTTCTTCTTCTTCTTCTTCTTCTTCTTCTTCTTCTTCTTCTTCTTCTTCTTCTTCTTCTTCTTCTTCTTCTTCTTCTTCTTCTCCTCCTCCTCCTCCTCCTCCTCCTCCTCCTGGTGTTAAGAAGGTTAACCAACTACCCACACTGTTACAATCAAAGTTCCAACTGTTTTGCGTATAGGCAACCAAGTGGGAGCTTCCCTTGTACTGTTACCACTTCATCTTAACTTTTTCGTTTTAACTACCCCTTTTGACATTTCTGATGCCAACCAAATTAGGCAGGTTTTGCATATCTTCACATTTATTCCCAGAAAGAAAAATAGCTTTGGTTCAACATCCAATCACAGCTTTGGATAGGAAAACATCTATAGAAATTGAGTAGGATCTCAAAATAAATAAATATTTTAAAAGGAGTAAAGGTCAATTGGTTCTGTACATGAACAAAAATGGAATAAACACTGGCACATGTGTGACAGTGGTGGGATTCAAATTTTTTTTTACTACCGGTTCTGTGGGAATGGCTTGGTGGGTGTGGCAGGGGAAGGAGACTGTAAAATCTCCTGTCAAAGGTGGCATTTGCTGGTTCTCAAAACTACTCAAAATTTTCGCTACCGGTTCTCCAGAGCTGGTCAGAACCTGCTGAATACCACCTCTGATGTGTGATCCATATAATGAATTAGAAAAAAAAAAAAAAAAACCAGGATCAGCAGCAAGAAAAGGAAAAGGGAATATAATCAAGTCTTTCAATTTTCCGAGCTCTGTTATTATTGCACCAAATTTATCCTCTGGGGCTCTAGGCAGTCTGTTGGCCCAGCCAATGACACACATATTTTGGCTTTGATTAAACTTAGCTGGACAAACCCAAATGTTTCTCAGCAAAATTATGGAAGTTTGTGTTGTGACCTATTTATTTTGCTTCTTTCTCGAAGCATATGTATTTGAAAAGAAAAGAGGTTCTTGGGGGCGGAGAGAGAACACTTTGATTTCTTTTCCATTAACTTTTCTTAAAAGCTTGGATCAAACTGTCACAATCTTCTCCACTTTGTGTTCCAATTTGAAGAGTACCAATAAAGGCCTTTCAATGACGTATCCCAATAGGGGAAAGAGCATTAAGAAGCACGTCAGAAAACAAGGCTCCAAGGAACGACAGTTTTAAGGCTCCACACCTCCATTCCCCTGGGGGGGGAGTTATCTTTGTGAAGACAGTTCTGATTCTTTTTCCTACCTGCTCCTTACTGAGTAAAAGTGAGGGGAACTTGCTGACCACAAAATACAGGATTATTAAGACCTGCAGGGTTTGACGATAGACTCACAGGTATTGCTTTATTCTTTTTTAAACTGTGATAATTTCCTGTAGCCCACTGCTTTTTTCTCTTTTATCCAGCAGAAGGCTCATGAATTACCTCCACATCTATGCTGAATGTCTGGTTTGCTTGCCAACTTGCCCACTCTTGGCCAGTATAGTCAGTCAGAGTCAGCAGGCAATCTGGTTACAAGGAAGAAGGAGGAGGAGGAGGAGGAGGAGGAGGAGGAGGAGGAGGAGG
>NW_020769341.1:8701601-8715417 GCF_900518735.1 Pseudonaja textilis
ATAATAATAATAATAATAATAATAATAATAATAATAATAATAATAATCTTTTTCTTCCAGGCATACAATAGAAGAGTCTCAATAGAAAAAGCCAAAGGGATATGTAATGCTTTCAAATTTGTAAATGAGCTTACCAACTAAGAAAATTTGATGGATTAACTTTCTCAATGCATCCAGTATAAGGATAACTCAACTGCTCTTCTAATTTTCAACTGCCTTGCTAATGTAAGACCATAGCCCACAAACCCTGGTTACGTAGGCAGGGGTGGGCTTCAAAAATTTCAGCAACAGGTTCTCTGGCTAGTTGCTGGGTGGGCGTGGTCATGGTGGTCATGGTCTAGTTGGCCTCCTGCACCAAGATATGTGTGTGTGTGTGTGTGTGTGTGTTTGCTCCCCCTGGGCTCTGGAGGCTTTCCTTGAGCCTCTAAGAGGGTGAAAACTGCCTCCCTGGGCTCCGGAAGCCCTCTGGAGGCTGAAAACTTACCTCGCATCCAAAATGGGCCGTGTGGAGACTCCTGGGAGGGGAGGGGAAGGATGGGAGGGGCAGGGTGGGGTGGGAGGGGCCAGTCAGGGTGGGATTTGACAGTTCTCTGAACCAGCCATTACATTAGCTACGGGTTCTCTTGAACCCGGGCGAATCCATAGCAGCCCATCCCTGCTTTTCCATCCCCCAAATCATTCACTTTTCAAAATTTCTTCCCATTCCAAATGGAGGGGCATGATACAGAAATGAGAATCATCCCCCAACATTGCCACTACCATGCAAGGTTTTTAAAAAGGGAAGTCCTAAGAAATGAGAATAAGAAAGAAAAAGAAAATTAAGGCAAATTACATTTTTAATGAAAAACTTTGGCAAAGTCTTCCTGTAGTTTTCTAATAGGAATCCTATTCAATAGTCAGATCAAGTTTTCAACTCTTTGTAATTCAGTTTAAAATTATGTATTCTTTTATTAGAATTTATTTAATTAGCAAGATTTGTCAGGCTTCTGAGGGTATTATGGATGGCCCTTTGCCAACTCAGAATTTAAACCAGGGCTCTCCAACCGTGGCAACTTTATGACTTGTGGATCAACTCCCAGAATTCCATAGCTGGCTGAGGAATTCTGGGAGTTGAAGTTCACATGTTGTAAAGTTGCCAAGGTTGGAGATCCCTGATTTAAACCACACTTAAACCAATGGAGCAAATTATTACAAAGGCAGCTGCATGATATGTTTTAATGTATTGTGTAAATTAATCCTAGCTAGAGGCCACATCTAAGTTGTATACAATCCCACATTCCAATTTTTGTAGCTTGAGGAGTGTTATTTCAGCGTGATATTTAAAAACTGATGACATTATTTCCCATAATTTTAGAGTGTGGAATAAATGGGTTCTTTTAGTATAAGCTCAAAAGTTGGCATGTGACACTGAAAAAGTCCAAATTTCTTGCAGAAAGCAGCATTATCCATGTGAGTTGCAATTCCAGGGAACTTAAAGGTGAGAGTGGTTTTGGCTACCAAGAATAAAGAGATTGATATAAAGTAATGTGTGAGAATATAATAAGGAAAATTGGTAATAGGTAATGATGTGAAATTAGACAAGAAAGCTGTATCTATGATTATGGTCATGTTTGACTTAAAATGTAAAAAGCCTGTAACCACATTGTTCATCTAAAGATGTATTTAAAGAAACAAAAATAAAAAAATATTTGCAAAAAAAAAAAAGAGCTGACCTTTCCTGCCTCCCCTTAATATAAATATGCTCAGAATAGGTAGCTTCAATCTACAGTCTTAGATGCATTCAATCTTAAACACATGTGGATCAATGGTGGGATTCAATTTTTTTATTACTACCAGTTCTGTGGGTGTGGCTTGGTGGGCATGGCAGGGGAAGGATACTGTAAAATCTCCAGTCAGAGGTGGTATTTGCCAGTTCTCCAAACTACTCGAAATGTCTGCTACTTGTTCTCTAGAACTGGTCAGAACCTGCTGAATACCACCTCTGATGTGGATATGAATATGTGTGATCTACCAACAGGTTTTTTTGGACAATTGCAGTAGAAAATTGGGTAACCTATCATTTTTGATATGATGCAACAGTACCACCTAATGGATCCAGTAAATCAAAAGGTCTGAACAGATGGAAACAGCTGGTTTATTTTCTCAACTAACCTTTTTTTTATAAAATCATTTTTTTAATAATGGCATAACTGGAGGAAACAGTCAACTCTTTATTTTCATGACCCCAGGGACATTAGGGAAGACAGGTTCAGCTACTAGATGATTTTCTGATTTGCTGGCTAGATCAAGGACCTCAGAGATAGAAAATGTTATGCTTGGTGAGACAAAGCAAATCAATCTCCATGAAGGAGCTGGCTTTCATGTATTGTGCATATTTTATAAAACTAAAGGACGACGTTCAAGAAGAAAAAAATAGCAAAAAAGAATCTGCCAAACAGCATCCATACAGAAAGCTGTGATCATCCAACCACTCTCTCTGAGGTGAATTCTGAACATGTATTAAATCTCAAAATCTTTATCCAGCCCATGCATGTTTATGGGTCAGACAAATGTAAGAAATGTACAATTCTTACAGTAGCAGTATATTATTGGAGAGAGAGAGAGAGAGAGAGAGAGAAGGAGGGAGAGAGGGAGAGAGGGGGAATGAGAAGGAGAGGGAGGGAGGGAGAGAAGGAGAGGGAGAATGAGAGGGAGAGGGAGAATGAGAGGGAGAGGGAGGGAGGGAGAGATGTCTCCAGAAATTAGGACAGTAATATTTATTATTTATTAAATATGTATGCTGCCCATCTTACTGTCAAGAAACTCAAGAGACTCTCATGATGGCTTACAACATCATCAATGAACAAAATAAAACAGTTGAAAGGTTAAAAACATTAAAAAGCATTAAGAATTAAATATTAAAAATTAACAAAAAAAACTAGATAAAATGAGATCAGTACTTAAAAAGAGTGGAGGAGGGACCTTCTCTTAATCTACTAACCAGCTCCAATTTTGAGAATCATCTCTGGCACACCACTACCGTGCAATAGTTTTGCTCTCAAAAAACTCTCAAGAAACTAGTGTAAAAAAGGAAACGTGTGGAAACAACCCCAAAGCTTGTTGTCAGGGCCAGGTTTCCAGGCCTTTTGAGAATGCCAAAAGGACTGTAGCAGATCACACCTCTGAGGGCACAATGATCCAAATGGTGGGTGCCACCACAAAGAACAATTCTTCTAGACCTTACTGGGCAAATTCTCTTGGCTGACGGGTCCACAGAATGCCCCTTCTGCTCAAACGACTGTCGTTTGAACTTTGGTGAACTTTGGAGCCTTGTGATGGATGAAAATGAATATGGGTTAGTAGCCTAATTTTGCATACATTGGTCTCAATCCAATGAGATAAACAGGACATTCATGAGTCATAAACATCACAGCTACCTTTTGATGGGAAGAAAAATGAAAACAAACCCTTCAAAATGTAAGATTTTCCCTATTCTTGATTTCTTTTTAATCAGGCTGGCTCCTCTTTTGAATCTGTTCCCTAGAAGGTGATCACATCAACCAGGGGGCATTGTCGGGAATGATAATTTTTTGGTGCCATCAAATCTGCACAGATGCCAGCACAATTTAACAGGTGCTCCAGCTGTACAAAAGCCGGCAGCTGATTTCCCCAATGAACTGTGAACCTCCAAACTGCTTTCTGTGACCTTGATCAGAATATGCCTCGGAGAGGAAAATGTTAGCACTTTGAAGGATTGCTTCTTTCAAATGCATTCTCTTGCATGTTGAAGAACATTGGTCAGCCATTCTGCCAGAGATCAAAAAGCAGGAGAAAGGAAGGAAGAAAAGAAAGGAGGCTAAGCGGTGAATAATATAATATGGAGTCTAATGAACAGCTGATGAAAACAAGAGTTGGCAAAACAAGTTAGAGAAGCCATGGGAACGACACCTTGATTCTTGATTTTGCATTTGAAGGAGAAATATCAACAGCAAGGCTATCCAACGTTAGCAAAATGTCTAAGGAGATTCTCAGTCATCCAGGCTGTAATTGTCCAAAGGTACTTTTTCAAAAGGCAACTGGGCTTTTTCTTTGAAGACATTTTGCTTCTCATCCAAGTACCTTCTTCAGTTCTTCAGAAGCTTCTTGGATGAGAAGAGAAATGTCTTCAAGGAAAAACAAAGTTCAGTTGCCTTTTGAAAAGGCGCCTTCGGGACAACTTTAGCAACTTTAAGACCTGAGGACTTTGGGAATTGTCCAAAAATTTCCTAGCTGCCAAGGTTGGACACCCCTGATTTACAGCATTCAGGTCTTAACTGGAGCCAGGACACCCCCAAATTTACTTTCCGAGTCATTTTCCAGGGATTGGGGTTTAGCTCCAGAAAATTAGAATTGTACATTCGCTCAAATCATATCTCTGTTTTTTTTTTACCAAGTGATATTTGTTTGTTTGAGCAATTCCTTTCTTTTGTGTTCTCTTTTGTTGAGGCATTCTGTATTCCTGCTCACAGTAGAAATAGCGGAAGGATTTTTAAGATCTGTTTCTTGTCAGACCAAAAAAATGAAAACAGTAGCTTCTATTTCTTTCCTGCCTGCCTACAGACATGAACCATGACAAGACCATTTTAGAAGGAACTTCTTGATAAGGCTATACTTTCTGGAACATTTCACAGATGGACTAACAAAAAAGGAACCTAAGTTACTATTCACGATATCTGGCAATCTGAAATTTATTTCTTTAATCGCAGGTGCAATGCTTATCCTTACCATGCATGAAAACCATTCAATGGTGCCTTTATCATAATTTTTTATTTAAATTATTCAGAATTTAAATAGCACAAGAAGGTTTGACAACTTGTTATTGTTCCAGTTGGTATTATCTGAACTCCTAGGTTCAGATAGGTGGGTGTTGCATCTTTGATTTTTGATAAGTCATTAGTGGGTAAGGGAATAAAGAAAAAGAACAGGAATCAAGCAGGACCCTAAAATCACTTTGTGACCTTCTGAGTCTGGCTCAAATTGACAATATTGAGTTTTTATGATCTTACCTGCTTGAGTTTGATATATGACATTCTTTAAATGTTCAGTTCAGTGTGAGGAATTTTCAGAGACAAGTTTGTATGTCAAATTCATGAGAATATTGGACACCCTTAATTCTAATCATAGTCTTTCCCTGATTTGGAAAGTAAAACTGCAACAACCAGTCAAAGATGCCATTCATGCATTGCAATTTCAATTGGATTGCATATCTTTCACTGGGACAAAGGTTGCAACAGATTCTGATCTCACAATTTCCTATTTCTAGCCTGGTGCCTTAATCACATTTCTCTTTAAACCAAGGGTTCCCAACCCCTGAGCTGCAGGGGTCGCAGCCAGTTTGGAACTGGGCCATACAGGTGGCAAGGGAGCGCATAAATGGATGTGTGAATCTCCCCTCCTGCAAGAGATGTGTGCTTGCCCTCACGTGTGAAACTTCCTTCATATGAGTGGAAGCCATCTTGCACTCATGCACAAAGCTCCCCTCCTGTGAGCGATGGGTGCTTTTCCTCGTGAGAAACTTCCCTCATGTGAGCAGAGGCCATTTTGTGCTCATGTGTGAATCTCCCCTCCTACCAGCAATGGGCGCTTGCTCTCATGTGTGAAACTTCCCCCATGTGAGCAGAGGCCATCTTGCGCTCATGCACAAAGCTCCCCTCCTGTGAGCAATAGCTGCTTTCCCTCATGTGAAACTTCCCTCAAGTGAGTGGAGGCCATCTTGAGCTCATGCGTGAAGCTTCCCTCCTGCAAGCAACAGCCGCTTGTCCTCACGTGTGAAACTCCCCTCGTGTGAGCGACAACTGTCTCACGTTTATGGGCAAAGCTCCCTTTGTGCAAGTGGAGGCATGCATGCCCACTGCTCATACAAATGGATCTGTGTGTGTGAGTGTGCAGCCACCTCCCCACCATCAGACCACCAAGCCAGACTACTGCTTTAAACCAATCCCTTCAAACAGATTCAGTAAGTCAGTCCAAATTATAGATAATCTCTTAAACAAATGCTTAATTATAGATGAACATTTGAATGAATTGCATTGTAATCTTTGAAATAACTTCAGTATCACCCCTTTATCTAGGAAGATGTCAAGAGAACAACAAGGGAAACAAAGCTGGAAGATTTCAAAATTGTGTCAGATGGTTTCCAGTTTCACTTCTTCCCTTTTTCTTCAATCTTATTACGTACCACTCAGTCCATGCTGAGCAAGAAAACTGAGGAAAATTATCACAGTATGGTCATGCAGATTTTGATTTAACCATGTGATCTATACAATGGCTGAGCCACTCACTTTATCAAGGGATACAGCTTTTTTAAAATTTCCTTCATTTGCTCAGCAATATTCCACAACAGGCTGATATATTATACACTGCTCTTTCTGTCTTCCCTCAGGGGAAGTAATCTATTTTTTATTGTTCCTCTATTTTTTAAAGAATAAAAAATAGCTTTTAAAATGTCCTTTCCCCAGTAATCTGAAATGCTGTGAACAGCTTGTGAAGAAGCAAAAATGCACACCTGGAAGAAAATTTTGATTCTAGATGGTTTCTGATTTCTATTCAGCCAAAACACATTTAAGAAGGAAAAATATATAGGAGAAAGAGGTGAGGTTACAAATATATTTCTCTTGATGTCTCAAAAAATGACTGTATGAACAGTTTCATCATGATGGTCCCTTTGGGGAAGTCTCCCAGAAAGAAGTAGGAAGAACTGGACATTTTCTTGTCTAATAACAAAACAACACTAAAACACAAAACAAAATTTACTATGGAATTATGAAGTTCTCTACTTCTTCAGTTCTCCAAACTCAGGTTATAGTCTGTGGTCCTTTCTTTGTAGTAAGTACTGTATACAAGATGCTGGCCTAACTGCTAATATGTAATTACAATAAATATTAACTAATGATAGTTCATTCTGCTGCATGGCATACGTCAAAATAATTTTCCAGAGTTTGGTCATTAAAAGGACCAAACCAAACTCACCGAAACTTTTTATGTGAAGCTAAAGTCAAGCCTGCTATCCATTTTACTTTGTTTCTCCAGGTATAATGTGGCTTTCAGAGCAATTGTCGAAAACTTATGACCACAACTGAGCATCAAATTTCTGTTGCTAAGCAAGTCAGTTGTTAAGTGAGTTCTGCCTCATTTTGCGACCTTCTCCCCCACGAGTATTAAGAGAATCACTATAATTGAGTTATGCGTTTGTAAGTGAATCTGGTTGTCCCTTTGATTTGGCTTGTCAGAAACCAGCTGGGAAGGTTGCAACTGTCATAAACTCATGCCAGTTGCCAAGCATCCAAATCTTGAACACATAACCATGTGGGGATGCTGCAATAGTAGTGAGTGTGAAAACGGTCACGAGTCCCTTTTTCAGTGCTGTGTAACTTTGAACAATCACTAAATTAATGATTGTAAGTTGAGGATAGGGTTAGTTATTTAGTTGTTGGGTAAAAGCTGGGAAGAATTAAACAACTCTTCCCTAATTCAAGCAATGTGATATATGCAGTACAATGAATGAGACATGTACAGAAGTGTACATTGGAGAAATAAAATAACCACTTCATAAATGCAGGATTACAAACCATTAGGACAAAATTCAGCAATCCTGTTCTGACCAAGGCTTCCAAGACCGTAATTAAGCACATGCTTAGTTAAAATAACTCTTGTTTTATTTCAACGCTGGGAATTGTGTTCATTGCCTTGAGATAAGCACCCACCTTTCTTTTGTTTGAATTGCTGTCAACAACAAAAGTGCCAAATGAACTATAAAAAACCAACTGAAGTACAAAATCCACACAGAGCTTCAAGGTTTAATCCGAACAGAACGAACGACTTTGCTTCCTGCAAAGTTTTCTCTACCTTTGCACCTCCTTTATACTTTATGGGAGGGGCAATCACCTCCCAGTCTTACTCGTGAATCACCCCTTTTGCCTTCTAGCAGCTCTGCGCACACGCACACTGGGAACAGGCTCCCCTTGTTCCTCTGCCTTGCTGCTGCCAGACTTTGGAGGCTCCGGAGTCAACACACCAGTCCCAGATGGTCCTGGCCCCATCTCTGCATTGAATGCAGGACCCTCGTCTGAGTCCTCTCCAGACTCCTGGACTGGTCCCCGTTTTTCCCCACTGTCCAATTCTGCTGCCGTCTGCACAGGCTGCCGGCAAACCACAACAAATCTATCCTCATTTGAAAGACAAAAGTCACTCTTTTGAAGACAGCAAAGTCCACACAATAGACCGAAAGGAGCACTGGTTTGAAAGAGGGGTCAAAGAGCCCATCTACATTAAGACTTGAACAGCCCTCTCTCAACAGAGAGGGTGGGATATGACACCACCTAACTCCTGTTTACAACAAAGTCTTTTCAGGAGTTCCATGTCCATTTGCACTATTCAGGTGATGGTGAAGGCATAGATAAATCTCCAAGTGCCCTCAGTAACTCTCAGAAAGGGTCTAATGAGCAGATGACTCTTCATTCTCCATCTTTCAGTCAGACCTGAAGTAGCTTCTAGGATGAGAAGTGAAATGCCTTCAAGGAAAAACAAAGGCCAATTGCTTTTTGAAAAAGCACCTTGAGGACAACCAAGAACTGGATGACTGAGAATCTCCATAGACATTCTAATCCAAGGTTTCATGTATGGATTTCAATTCTCAGAATATCTCAGCCAATTTTAAGCTTGAGAAACACAGTTCTAATCAAACATGAGTTCACATACAGCTACATAGATCAACTCAACAAACAACAACAGGAAGACTTTTGTTCCTAAATGAACAGTTCTATTCCACTGTATATTGTGGCCATACTGTGCTATAGATTTTCCCTGCTAAGTAATAAATATGCTTTATGGTGTTTGCTTATTCTATAGATTCCCTCTTGAAAGGTTTTTCGTTTCAAAATGTGCTGTGATTAGGTGGCTAGTATAATTGCTCTTCATTACAGGTCAACTGGTATGATTCCATTGCTAATAACAGAGAGAACTACATTAAAGCTGATTGAGGGGAAAAAAATCATTATTGCTGATTAGCATAAACATCACTTATTTTCTAACGTGTATGACAGATAAATATGCTAGCAAAATTGCATACATTTCAGAACTAGTGAGACTATTTTTCAGATTGCATGCAGAAAATATGAATAGGTAATAAATATATATATGTGTATGTTTGCGTGTATGAAAATCATGTTTTTCATTACAAAAATATTCCTGCTGTCTCACCTTTCTTGTCTCCCACCTTTTAAATGGTGGGTATATTTTTGATACCAAGCTGCATATTTGTTATTGGTACTCTTCCTCAATGAAATGTATTATTTATGGATGCTTGAATGAGACTGTAATTTGGGAACAAATGAGGAATAATTGCATTCCTAAGTAGGAAATCTTGATTTGAACACACGAAGGAACATATGCTAAGGGTTGTAACTTCCCAGCAAGGACCCAAGGAATTTGTGACTTTTCAGAAATTTGGCAGATTTTCAGTGTAAACAATACACACCACTGATCAGAATGGAGAAACCTTTGAAAAACATGATGCTTGAAATGCAAGTGGATGGTGGATGGGTAATAAAACAGATTCTTTCAGAAGGTAGAGAAGATCCTTCAGAAGATGAATCCAAAATCATTAATTTTTGATCCCTGCATCCTACCTCATATACCTCGGATGACTGCTATAGCCACCTGATTCTGAAGAGGAGATTTTGGATTCATCTTTTGAAGGTGACTAGATTAACTTTGTATGCTCTAATTAGAGCATACAAAACATTTGCTAGACCAATACTCAAATACAGCTCATCAGGCTGGAATCCACATTACGTATCTGATATTAACACAGTTGAGAAAGTCCAGAAATATTTCACAAGAAGAGTTCTCCACTCCTCTACTCGTTGCAGAATACCTTATGCCACCAGACTTGAAATTCTAGACCTAGAAAACTTATAACTACGCCGCCTTTGGTCCGATCGAAGTATAGTATATAAAATCATACATTGTAATGTCCTACCTGCAAATGAATACTTCAGCTTCAACCATAACAATACAAGAGCAAACAATAGATACAAACTCAAGGTTAATTGCACCAAACTTGATTGCAGGAAATACGACTTCAGCAACAGAGTGGTCAATGTCTCGAATACTCTACCTGACTCTGTGGCTTCTTCCCCAAACCCCAAAAACTTTAACCTTAGACTGTCTACTATTGACCTCACCCCTTTCCTAAGAGGTCTGTAGGGGGTGTGCATAAGCGCACCAATGTGCCTACCGTCCCTGTCCTATTGTTTCTTTTTTTTTCTTATATGTATCCATGTACTCATAACTATATTTTACTTATACCTATTATCTTGTAAGCAATTGACAAATCAAATAAATAGATAGATAGATAGATAGATAGATAGATAGATAGATAGATAGATAGATACATTTTCTTCATCTTCTGAAAGAATCAACAGCAATCAAATAACACAATTGACTTTGATTAAGGACCTGATGATAAAACACCCATAAAAATATGGCCTGGCAGATGTGAAAGTGCTGCCTTCAGTGAAGTCATCTATGGTTCAGTGATTCATAAACCGGGCAGAAATGCACACATCTGACAATAATGTGATAGAAAGGAGACTGGGAAAATCCCAATGACATGATGTGAATACCTTTTATTTTATATGCAATTCTTATTAAGAATGTTGATCATAATTGTAAAATGTAACACAAATTCAAAGAGAACCAAAAGAAATAAAAAGTGCAAGAAAAAAATAAAAATAAGAAATTACATAAAATGATAAAATAAAATAAAATGATGTGATAGGAATTTATTGTTTTTTCTTTTGACCCCTTAAATGAGACTTGATTGGGAGAACATCCTAATGGATAATGCCCCATGATAATCAGTCAGCACCAGCTTTTCTGAAATTTCAAGGCAGAAACAAAATAATCTGCCAACAACATTTGATGTAAATGGAAATGATCTTCTGAGAAGGAAAACAATCTATCGGTCCTTTGAATGGTATATAGCCATGATGGTGAACCTATGGTACGTGTGCCAGAAGTGGCACACAGAGCCATATCTCTGGGCATGCCAGCTGTCACCCATTGCTCTTCCGGATTCTAGTATGTGCATATGCACTGGCCAGCTGGTCTTCCAGTTTCTGGCACCTCCACATGCAGACTAGTTGGCCAGTGTACGCATGTGTGCCTGGGGAGCTGCTCTTCTGGATGACCATGTTCAAAGGCCATGTGCGTGCTGGGAAGCTAAGCTTCCAGTTTTTGGTGCTCCCATGTGCTGGGGAGCTGTTCTTTTTGGTTTCCGATGCTGCCCCACATGCACACGCACACTCCCATTTCAGCACTTGGTGCCGAAAAGGTTCACCAACACTGGTATATAGCAATTACAAAATTATGTCCTCATCCAACATGGATTTTCATGGTACATTGAAAGTTAATCTGTAGAATATGCAGAGTCTAGGTCAAAGTCAAGAGAGTAATTAGCCAAGAATCATTACATTCCCACAAACAGTCTAAATCCAACCCCTCTTATATAAGCTAATGCTTATATAGTGACAGTTTAGTGCTGACCCTTGATTGACTAGATTGTTGTCTATAGGCATGAATTAAAAAACAGTTTAATGATAACAATGTGTGGTCCTGATTCTTCGTGTCTGACATAAATCCTGATGTATCCTTTAGACATCACATTCTCTCCTGATGCAGGCAGCAGAGAAAATAATTAATCAAATCAGGCAAGGAACAGGCATCCTACTAATTAAATTCAGAACTTCCTGACTTTATTAAAACTGGAGTTCATGTTAAGTGAAAAGATCATGTATAATAATTATTGTTTACCTTAAGTTAAGGGAGTGTTAGTAATATAAGATTCTTTTTTCTAAGCGCTTCTATTATTAGTAAGAAGAAACAAGTAATCTGGACATTCAGCCATCAAAATTACTTTTAAGGAGAAAACAACACGAACTTGAGTATGTGAATAAAATATTAGTTAATATTCAAACTTATATGAGTTAATATTCAAACTTCTTTCTAGAAGTTTGATGAGATGATGATTTAGATTTATTACAGCCATCTCACTCCAAAAGACTCTGGGTGGCTATAATAAATTATTAGTCTTAATAATGAAATGGTATTAAGTCCTTTTATTCATTTTTTCCATTTATGGATTTACTTATTCATTCAGTCATTTAATCTGGTTTTGACAAAGTGTCTCATGGTTAAAGAATCAATGTATTTTCAGTGCTGCTGCAGAGTCCAGGGGTTTAAAGCCCATTATTATAAGAAGATATAAGAATCATAAGAATGCATCTTACACTTAGGCAAGAAAAACCAGAAGTATACCTGTAGACTGGGTAAAACCTGGCTCAATAGCAGCAACGGTGAGAGGGATCTTGGAATCTTAGTGGACAACCAGTTAAATATGAGCCAGCAGTGCGCAGCAGTGGCCAAAAAAGTCAATGCAATCCTAAACTGCATTAACAGAGGGATACAAACAAGATCAAGTGGTACTAATACCACTCTATAAAGCCTTAATAAAACCACACCTAGAATATTGCATCCAGTTTTGGTTACCGCACTATAAAAAGATGTTGAGACTCTAGAAAAAGTGCAGAGAAGAGCAACTAGGATGATTAGAGGACTGGAGGCTAAAACATATGAAGAACGGAACTGGGCATGGATAGTCTAGTGAAGGGAAGGACCAGGGGAGACATGTCAGCAGTGTTTCAGTATTTGAGGGGCTGCCACATAGAGGAGAGGGTCAAGCTATTTTCCAAGGCATTTGAAGGCCAGACAAGGAATAATGGGTGGAAACTGATCAAGAAGTTATTCAACCTAGAAATAAGGATTTTCTGACAGTGAGAACAATCAACTAATGGAACAGGTTGCTTTTGGAAATTATGGGAGCTTCATCACTGGAGGCTTTCAAGAAGAGATTGGACTGCCATTTGCCAGAAATGGTGTAGGGTCTCCTGTTTGGGTGGGAGGTTAGACTATATGACTACAAGGTCGCTTCCAACTCTGTTAATCTATATCTGAGGAACTCAAACCAATGGTTCAAATTACTAGGAAATGGATCAATTCATATTAAATACTGGGGAGAAAAACTTGATGATAGAACCTCTTCCAACAGAAGAGCAAGCTGCAAGGTTCTCTGAAACATTGAAGTTCACAAGTCTTAAAATTGCCAGGGTTGGAGACCCCTGTTCTAAAGTTTGGAAGAGAATTCCAAAAATCAACACTTGTAGATGCTCAATGATGTCAGAAGTTGCCCTGTGTAGGTATTTAGATAGTGAGTTCAAACATGCCTGAAGCTGCAAAAAGTGTAAATCCCAAAGCCCATCAATATGCTAACTAAATGTATGTCAAAGAAGACTACCACGTTCAATGTTTTTAATGTTCATACACAATAAAATTTATTTAAAAAAATGCTAACTAAAGGATTGGTAGAAGGAGAAAAATCAGACTGCATGGAATTTGAAACAAGAATTTTATTAAGAACTGCTCTTCAGTTGTAGATGTACTTGATTGAGTTAAATAGTTCTGAAAGAAATGCACAAATATTATTTACAGGTAAGTTCCAGGGCACAAGAAATGACTGTTATTTGTTTCAATTTATCTGAGTTCCAGGAAGCAAGAGTCTAAGATCACCATATAAGAATATTTTTCAAATAAATTTTAAGAATGTTTTCATGTAATGTAGCAAACTTTCTAGTTTTGATTGAAGAGCAACCATGTCTATCCATCCATCCACCCATCCATCCATCCTTCCATCCATATCTATCTATCTATCTATCTATCTATCTATCTATCTATCTATCTA
>NW_020769341.1:8715427-8746787 GCF_900518735.1 Pseudonaja textilis
ATCTATCTATCTATCTATCTATCTATCTATCTATCTATCTATCTATCATCTATCTACAGTAATCTATCTATTTACATGTATGTATGTATGTATGTATGAATGGAAGGAACTGAACATTTTTATTTTGCTGAGGTTCAGTGAATATACTTCAAGTTATATTTTTGCTAAATGAACTGACTGATATGCAAGTGTGCTCTGATCAAGATATAAGGACCGATGGGGAGTGTGTTGGGCACAAGCAAAATTACCCACATGAATTTTCCAACTGTTGGGTGGGCAGTTCTGCAGAGATGTTCCTTTTGGATGAGAGAGAGTTACAGAGAGGCTGTGTGTGTTTGGACCTTTTGTGACTGGCTGGGGTGATTGTTATGAAGGGCAAAGAGAAAGAAAAAGCAACAAAGAAAGATAACAAAAAGAAGGGGGGAAAGAGCAATTTCCCTGAAGCAAGACTGCGAGCATGGGCACTATAATGCACATAGATTCCCTTATGTTCTATTTCTCTCTCACACAAAAATGGGATCATAAAGAAAAAGAATTCAGCACTGTGACTTTTATTGCAAGTAAGAAACATCTCAGCATCTCTCCTCTCTCTCTCTCTCTCTGTTTCTCTCTCTGTCTCTCATCTCTCTCTCTTTCTCTCTGCCTGCCTATCTGTCCATTTCTCTCTCTCTTTCCCTCTCTCTGTCTCTCTGTTTATGTCTCTATCTCTCATCTTTCTCTCTCTCTTTCTCTCTGCCTATCTGTCTGTCCATCTCTCTCTCTTCCCCCTCTCTCCCCCTCTCCATTTCTGTCTGTCTCTCCTCTCTTTCTGTCTCTCCATTTCTGTTTCTGTCTCTCCTCTCTTTCTCTCTTTCTCCTCTCTGTCTCTGTTTCTGTCTTTCTCTCTCCCCCCTCCATTTCTGTCTCTCTTCCCTCTCTGTCCACTGTCTCTATCTCTGTTTCTGTTTCTCCTCTCTCTCCTCTCTCTTTCTTTCTGTTTCTGTCTGTCTCTCATCTCTCTCTTTCTTTTTTTGTCTCTGCATGCCTGCCTGTCCATCTCTCCCCCCCCCTCACACACACACACACTCACACAAAGCCCTCATCGCCTTTATTTACCTAATCATCCTGGCAACTGATATTTATTCTCCCAATCTGTAATATCCTTAACACAATCTACCTGTTGCTCAACATATATACAATTAATAAAAATTTAAAGGGATCTATAATCATATATCAAGTCAGGACACTGTGCAATTTTGCTTGCAACTCTGCAGTGGGAAAAAAATCTTTATTTTTCTTCCTACAATTTCAGGAAAGATTTGCTTTCGCAATGTTGCTAAGAGGAGAAAATGCAGGGGAGGGGTAGGAGGATAGACATGTAAATATCCCTCCTGCATAATCAGCTCTCCACCATTCTCTTCTCTTGCTAGCATGCTTCAATTAAATCTCCAGGGAAGAATCTAGCAACAAGCATCTCCCAGGCATTTGGTGTAGTACATATAATGGAAGCAAGGCCAAACATTATGGTTAGGCGTCAGGCAAATAGAATAACAGAATAATAGTGCTGGAACCTTGGAGATCTTCTAGTCCAACTGCCTGCTCAAGCAGAAAACCTTATACCAGAGGTGGTATTCAGCAGGTTCTGACCAGTTCTGGAGAACTGCTAGCGGAAATTTTGAGTAGTTCGGAGAACTGGCAAATACCACCTCTGACTGGCCCCGCCCCCATCTATTCTCTGCCTCCTGAGTCCCAGCTGATCGGCTGGGTCTTCTTTTGTTGCCCTGCACAGAGAATGAAGCTGGAAAGCAGGTTAGTGGGGTGGGGAGGGAATGGGATTTTGCAGTAACCTTCCCCCAGGAGTGGGGAGGAAATGGGGATTTTACAGTATCCTTCCTTCCCATGCTACACCCACCAAGCCACGCCCACAGAACTGGTAATAAAATTTTTTTTAATCCCACCACTGTCTTAATACCCATTTCAGACAAATCGTTGTCCAAACATATTGGATCTCTTCTTCTTTTTAAAGTCCAATCTTTAAGAAGATTGGATATCTTCTTAACAATCTCCAATGTTGGAGCACTGCAACTTCAGGAGACAAGTCATTTCATCAATTGATTGTTCTAAGTGTCTGGTAATTTCTCCTTATTTCTAAGTTGGTCCTGCCCTGATCAGTTTCCATCTTATCCTGCCTTTGGGTGCTTTAGAGAATAGATTGACCCTTCCAGGAGTATGTATAATCCTCATTTAAATACACCTGGGCTACAAAGGAGTATATTTGTAACTCAGTGTTGAAATCAGCACTGATGATATTACTTAAGTTTGGGCAATAAAATGTCTGCAAGGAAAAAACTAAGCTAAGAGAGCACCAAGGATCCCATCATACTTAGAGAACTTATGCCCAAATCTCTCTCAAAAATATCTTACTTTGTAGAGAACAAGCTAGATGACTTTGATGGAAGTATGCAAGAACCATTACCTTGGCAAAACGTTTTTTTAAGTCTAGAAAAGATTCGGAACTGACTCAAACTCTGTTTCATTGTAGCATAAGACAGTGTTCCTCAATCACAGTAACCTTAAGAGGTGTGAACTTCCACTCGCAGAATTCCCAAACCAGCATGGTGAAGTTGAGAAACGGTATAAGAAGAGAGGGGCTTTTGCAGTCTGACTTGTCAGGTTTGTTATTATAGCCAAACCAAATAAAGGGGAGTTTTAGCCTTCTTACGGAAGTGGTCTACCTAGATGGGCTTGCATTTTTCTAGGGTTTGGCAGAGCTTACAGCTGTATGCCAAGCAACCCAATTCTCACTTTCCAGATTAAAAAGCAAACTAGGATGCGATTATCCTTTGAGTAACCATGACTTTGAATTTTGCAATGGACTTCTCAATTAAAGGAATGTACTCTATAGCAAACTATGAAAATGCAAGAAAGACTTTGGCTCAGTATTATTTTAGTCGAGCACATTCTGTCTGGCACTATTATTAAATGTAACATCGCTGGATTGGGTAATCTTTCTTTACTGTCTAAAATTAGACAGCTCCACTGTGGTTTCATGGTAAGTATTGTTACCTCACACAAAATAGTGATTTGAGGCACATTCAGAGAATCTCAAGGTGAACAGAGCATAGCTATTATCATCGTGATATTGCAGGGAAAGGTGACTTAGATATTTTAGCCCATTTTTTTGCAGCTTTTATAGGCTGCTTTTTTTTTTTTTTACGAGATGGGGTACTCTGTGAATGCCAAATTAGTTTGTCAAGCCTTCCAAAATGTTAACAACTATTTTATTCCCTCCATGCAAAAATGATACTGCCAACTAGAATTGATTTTCTGCCAAAGTGCAACAGCACAAACGTCAGAAGCTCTGGGACTACAAAATGGAATTGGGGATTAAATCAAGGCCTTTGGTCATAAATTGCTCAGTCTTGGGATCTTTCTGTGTGCAGAAACTGAAACCTTTCTCCTGTTTCATTTTGTGTGTGTGTGTGTGTGTGCATGTGTCTGTTGTGCAGTTCCTGGTCTTCTCACTGATGGCAATTTTTGATGAGTAAAAAATAAACTAATCAGCTTAATGGTATAAAGATAGGCTTAGGTAGGAGAAGTTGAAAAAGCAAATAGAGTCTACTGATATAATGCCTGGGAATTTATTTTATTTATTATAATATGTCAGCCGTTTCACTATCAACTGACTGGGGACGGGTGGAATGTGTACTTTCTGATTTGACAGCAACCACATCCCCTTTCTCCAACAATTTGCAGTCCTTGACATGTTTTTTTTAAAAAAAATATCTTACGTTGGTTTCTTTCCAAATAAGATTGGCATACACTAGATGCGAGCGATCTGTACCATTTTAATCACATATGGTGTTTGAGCCCCTTTTCTGCAGTTCTTAAACTCCTTCTAACATAAACAGTGGAATGTAATCAGGCCTGTAGAGTAAGCCCTACCAAAGGTACCAAATACCAAAGTTGACCTGGAAAATCTTGGGAAAAGCTAAGAAATATGATGGAAACTACAGTGCATATTTGCATATTTGATTCTTCCTTTATCCATTGGAATTTTTGCAACAAAGCATATTACTTTCAGGCACAGAATCAGATCAACAAATTTCCTTTGCTTCTTTTATACATCATGTTCTTAACGCAGGGTTGTCAAACTTGATTTAAGTGAGGGCCGCATCAGGATTGTGTTTGATCTCGGGGCGGAGGGGGCAGGGGTGATGTGACCAGCTCGACATAATTTGTGTCAGAGGTCCCTGTGATGGCCTGAGCGCTCTGCCAGCAAAAGCAAGCTCCCAAGCTCTGTTTTCAGCTGCAATGGCCTCCTCCAACCCTCTGCCAGAGAAAATGGAGTTTGAGAGGGCTGCACATAGCTCTCCCAAGCTGTGTTTTCACTGGCAGAGGCACCATGAGCCGGTCCTTCACTGTTTCCAGGACAGCCCCATGGGCCAGATCTGAGCACCCCGTGGGCTGGGTCTGGCTCGGAGGCCTTGAGTTTGACACCTCTACCTTACTGGAATTTTGTCCTAAAGAATATGTACTTAATTATATGTAACTGAAATAATCATTCTTTTCTAGTGACCCTCAGTTTTTTGTATTTCATCATTTAACTCCCATATACTGAATGGACTGGAAGATGGTACAGACAAAGATCTGCCTTTTGAGGCACCTGAAATGTATCTTGGGGATTGATAGATGGTGCTAAGATAAAGGTAAAGGTTCCCCTCACACTTTTGTACTAGATGTTTCCAGCTCTAGGGGGTGGTGCTCATCTCAATTACAAAGCCAAAGAGCCAGTGCGGTTCGAAGATATCTCTGTGGTCATGTGGCCGGCATGACTAAACGCCGAAGGTGCACAGAAAGCTGTTACCTTCCCACCAAAGTGGTCCCTATTTTTATTCTTGCATTTTTACATGCTTTAGAACTTCTAGGTTGGAAGAAGCTGGGACAAGTAATGGGAGCTAACTCCATTACATGGTGCTAGGGATTCGAACTGCCAAACTGCCGACATTTCTGATCGACAAGCTCAGTGTATTATCTACTGAGCCACCACGTCCCTATTTAGGTGGTGCTACGTAGCCCAATAAGCAACAGAATAAGCCATTAGAGTCCCTTGAAGTTCAACAGGAAAGATGCAAGCAAATAAAATGCAAGCTAATTAGCTAGTGAGCAAATGACGTAATTCCACAATGTTTAAAAGGTTGGATTACAAACATTAACGCACCTGACCTGAATACAAATGGGAATAAGGCTATTGGAGGAATAAAGCAAATGACTGTGAAGGTGAAATAAATTTCTTGTATGTCCCAAATATATTCAGCGATACCATCAGGGCAATTGTTTTAACAATCTGGAGATGAGATTGCTACCCAGTTAATAGGGAAGTGGAATTGCTTTCCATGCTGTATACATTTTATCTGCCAACGATTCATGAAGTTCAGTGGTAAATCATCCAGCAATGCACAAACAACATAAAAGCTGAACTCACTATCCCAGTGAATGGGATTATGCTCCTTGGCTAATACAAATGAAACGTTCTCAATATGGTGGACTCACAAGTCTAGTTGAACTGCCTACAAAGGTTAGAGCATGCGTAGTTCATGCATAAACAAAGGGTTTCCCAAGGGCTTAGACATCATAAAACAAGAGCCATGCCAGTATCTTTGATTGGGGTTTTTTTTTTAGGCCAACACATTTTATTGGAAGGCATAAGGGCTTCTGAGTTGAAACTCAATTCATCTGATCCATAGCCCAAAGGTTCAGAGTTACACTTGAAAATTGGGATGTTTGAAAATGCTGTTCATTTATTGATGGGAGTTTGTCAACATTTAGAACTTGAGATTTGAAGAAAACTAGATGACATTGCCTGATCTAGAAGGCTAAGTAGGGTTGACCTTAGTTAGCCTGTGGATAAGGAACCAACTGTGAAATCTATGCAGTAGACTAGATGGGGAAATTGAAAGAAGTCCCAGAAGAAAGCATTTAAAAATCATTGCCATATTGTTGCCAAAAAAACAACATGTCCATGTCCATTTAGTCCTCTGGAATCAAACTTGACTTCATATTCAGGCACTGATAAATTTCTCTGCCAAGTCTAATTAAAAGATTCAACTTGGATCCATGGGTACTTAAACTTGTTGATGACATTAAATTAAGACTGCCAGCTCTTCTGTATTGTTGCCAAGCTCTTCTCTCTTAGCAGGAATTTTGGTGGGCAAAACAACACAGTTTCTCCACATTAGGAAAAACTGTATTTATTGAATTTGGTCAAAAATCCACACATTTCCTGATAAATACAATGGATTTAAACAAAATGATTTCAGGGGGTTAAACCCAACAGACACACCAAAGCCTATCAGAAATAGGTTTAAAATTGACAAATTCCTCCAAAATTACCTGACATAGACCAGTCTATGGTTTGTGTTATATTCAATTTTTGAAAAATAATTTGTCTTTATGACTGTTTGGTGCTTGTTTCCTTAATTTCATAAACAATGCCATTCAACATGTGATGTGCCAGAGTGAAGAAAGTAAGGCTGTGCCCCCAGTCTAATTGAGTGAAATAAAATATAACTAGGCTCAATTATATGAATATTTCATTAAAGCAAGCAAAGCTGATTTAGCCGCACTCTATACAAATCTCACAAATTTTGACCATTATTATTACAGTCATTCTTTGTTGTGGGGATTCTAGAAGCATATCATGCCATACCGAGAGAATGTTCCTGAAGACCTGTGTGGAAACGTTATGATTCTATTAATTCACAATAGCGGACAATATCTTGAACAAGAAAGATTGGTACAATAAACAATCTTCTCCCAAAAACGGCATCCTGTCACAATCACTCTCAAAAGCAAAGGATAAACTTGTCAAGGGAGTCCCTAAGAACTCAGAAGTTCCTGGGATCTTCAGGCCTCTCTTGCTTTGGGTAAAGTCAATGTTTGTGACTCCATCATCAAAAAGACACTGGAGAAAAATGGAGTTCATGGAAAAAAATAACAAAGAGACAATAATGGCTCATGAAGAAGTTTATTGATTATTTTTTCCCACATTTGCTGGGAAAAAATAGTTAACCTTCCAGTTTTTTAGAATTCCATGGACAGAATGAACCCAAAGTGGTCTAGATGGATATTGTTATATCTGACAAAAATCAAAGACTCCATTTTTCAGTAACAACCTAATACCAGTTATTAAGCATGCAGGTGGTAATATCATGAGTTCGGTGCTTTGCTGCCAATTGGCCATCATAAATTCTGCTTTGTATTAAAGCTATTAATATTAACCCAACCAACCATCTGTCCATCAACTGAAATAAAAATGGGACATCCAGGAAGATAATCATTTCAAACATACAAGCAAATCCATAAAGAGACTGGATTAAGAACAAATTAACTGTGCTTGGTATGGCCAAGTGAAATTCAGAGTAGACTCCAAACAATGTTGTCATTGAATCTGAAATGAGAAATTCATGCTAGAAAACACTCAGATGAAACTAAATTAAAGCAATTTGCCAAGTTTAATGTTGAAAATTCCTACATTGCAAATATGAGAGGCTGATCAGCAATTATAGAAAGTACTAAGTTGCAGGTATGGAAGCTAGCAGGAACCAATGGTTAGAATGCAGTAAACCTATTTTCCAAAGCATCTGAAGATGAGGCAAGAAACAATGATTGGAAACTAATCGAGGAAAGAAGCAACCTATAACTAAGGAGAAATTTGCTAACAGTGAGAACAATTAACCAGAATGGCCTGCCTTCAGAAGTTGTGGGTGCTTCATCACTGTGGGCATTTAAGAAGAGATTTGACAGATACTTATCTGGAACAGTATAGGTTCTCCTGTTTGAGCAGAGGTGGGACTAGGAGACCTTCAAGGTCCCTTCCAACTCTGATATTCTGTTATTCTGTTATCTCATGTTCAACTTTGCCAAGTGCACACATTTAAAAGATAAATTTAAAAGTGAAAAATGCTAATAGAATAACATGCTTGTTCATGCTGAGATGAATTCAATCTTGGTGACTTTTTCCAATTTGGTTGTGTTAGTAAGATTAGCATAAAGCAAAGGCACTTTATTTAAAAGTTATTATAGTGCTTTGATATAACTTTAAAAGTATTTCTTGCAGGTTTTTGGGGGCAATTTTTTTGGAAGCTCTTTGCCATTGTCTCCTTCCTATGGATGAGAAACAGTTACCCCATTGGTTTTATGCCTAAGAGGAGACTAGAACTCATGGTTTCCCAGTATCTACTCTGATGCCCTACTCCCTGTGCCAAATTGGCTCTCTTTTTAAACATAAGACAATGAAAATAAAATAAACAAAATTATAAGAACAAAGACAAAGGAAAATATCTTGATGAGCCTCAATGATCAGGGGACAGAGCTATTAATAGCAACTAAGGTCAGTGTAAGATGCTACAGTTCAGTCTTCACTGAGTTGTAAACACTTAACAAATCTTGGGAAGTATAAATAGGAAAAATTCAAATAATGGATACTTGTAGTCATATCAAGATCAGTTTTAATTGCAATGCATCTGACAGGCTTAACTTCTTAAATACTTCTTAAATGGTGAGGGGAAAGATCAAGTAATGTTGAAGATGCAGTAGAATAACCATGGGGTATATTCAAGAATATATCTATAATTTAAATACAAAGGTGTCTGAGGGGTCCTTGGTAGTCTCTGAGCTGGGTTATTTTCTTGCAGATGTTTCATTACTCAAATTAGGTAACATCTTCAGTGCTAATATAGAGTGCAGTTTGCTGTCAGTTTATATTCTAGTGGCTCACCTGTCAGTATTGGTGGGGATTTACTCTATACCATATCCCAGGGCAACAAGTGTAGAGTTATTCTCCACAGCACTAAAGGATAAGAAAAGAATCAGTAGGTGGAAGCTTATCAGAGAAAGATCCAAACTTCAAACAATGAATAATTTCCTGACTGAGCTATGAAGCTGTGGAAGTTCCTCTTTCCTAAAGTTGTGATGCTCCATTACTGGAGGTTTTCATGAAAAAAATGGACCACCATCTATTAAGGATGGTGTGAGGATTCCTGGAATGGGAGGGGCTTGGACTAGAAGACTTCCAGGTCCCCTCCAATCTTATAATTTTGAGATGGGGAGAAGTGGTCTTGGCTCAGCAGCTCTATTGAAATTACACAGTGTTGATGGGAGTGATCTAAAAGGCAATTCTAACTCACTTCATCAAAACACTGTTACAATGATTGGGATCAGTAAGCTTTAAAGTCCTAGGGGGTCTTGTTAGTGAGGTCATATGTACAATTTAAAAGCAAAGATGTATTGGGCATACTCTTGAAATAAAAATAAGGAAATGGTAATTCCTAAATAAGATATTTTGTCCAACTTCATCAAGTCCTTGTTCGTTATAATGTTTTCATAACTGCGTTGACTGACAAGATCATTTTCAAAGACATTTTTTAGCTACATCAAATTCCTGAGGGAAAATTTAAAGTTAAAATTATCTAAGTTAACTAAAGAAATAAGAAATAGAAAGCAGCCTTGTTCTCTTGCTTTTTCCAGACATTTTTAATGCAACCGACATAATTTTTAGATCTGTTTTCCCACTTTCTCATCCCTACAGATCTTTCTGTAATGGTATAGTTAGATAACTAAATAGAAAAAAAGTCGATTGTATATTGAATTACTTTTCCCAACAACCAAATTAACTTTAATTTTTTTTAAAATATATATATCTCACCCATATTACTTATACTTCAGTTGATATTTTAACGTCATGGGTCAGAGATGGGAGCAACAGGCAAGTAGGCTCTCTGCTTAACTAAGATTAAATTAACCTATTCTAATTATTACCTGCTTTTAAGGCTATTTTTCTATCATATCTTGGCTCCTCTTTTGTTTAATTTATTCTTATCTGACTTGGCCTTTCACATTGGACGTATTGAGTCCCATGCTCCAAAGCTGTCAACTACGAAGATCCTGTTTCTCCTTTATGCTGACAATGCGGCCCTCCTTTCACTGTCAAGGCCAGGTCTGAAAAGATTACTTTCTGCATTTGGCTCTTACTGTGCTGAGAACCACTTGTCCATCAATTATGACAAATCCAAAGTACTGGTGTTCTCTAGAGCCTGGAAATTGTATAATTGGGCTATCAATGGTAATGCTGTTAAGCAGGTTTTCCATTTTAAGTATTTAGGTATTCAATTTCAGAACACCGGTGCTTGGACTAGACATTGAACCCAGGTGCTGAAATCAGCCTCCTGTAGTCACCAGCAGATTTTAAGATTTTTTTATACCCAAGGAGGCTAGTTTAACCCTTTTGCTCTGTGTATTTACAAAGCCAAAACTTTGGCTCAAACTCTTTACGGAATTCTCATATGGATATGGGGCTTCAAGGACTGTATTGAAAGAACCCAGGCTGTCTTTCTTAGAAAATTTCTGGGTCTTCCTCCTTGTGTTGGTTTTGCTCCAATGTACCTGGAACTGGGCACTCAATCAGTCGAATGTATGGCGTGGATTAACATCTTTAAATGGTGGTTTTGGGTGCTCTTTCTGGCAGTTTCTGGTAGCTCCTCTCCCTGGCATTTGCTGACTCTCATATTTCTCGTTGGGAGAGGGAGCTGATGAAGAAATTACACCTGTTAGGTTTTACGGGGGATGCTCTGGGAGATTATGGCCTTAAGGATGCCCAAATTAGGGTAGTCCAATGGCTTGTGGACATTGACTTGCAATATCTACAAGCCAGAGCTAACAAAACTTGCTCCCCTCTGATCTTCAGCCAATGTAATAATTATGGACTGAGGATGGCTTCCTATTTTTACACTCTAACCATTCCCAAGTATAGAAGAGCTTTCTCCCTAGCTTGCTTTAATGTCTTTCCCTCAGCACTACTGGATGGGCAATTTAAGAGGCTCCCAATTAACAAGAGGCTATGCCCCTGTGACAGAGCTAAGGTTGAAACTGTGGAGCATGTCCTTTTATATTGCCCTATGTATAATGCAGGCAGATCTAAGTTACTATTCCTTGAAACAGACCCTTCTAGACCAATGTTAGTAATTTGTTCTTATATAGTCTAGGGGATGTCTCCTTATATGTCACTTGCTATCTCATGGCCATTTTTTTTTTCATCCCAGTTGCAATAGCTCCAGCCAGAATAGATAGATACTCCTGGGCCAAAGAATAAGGCATAAGCAAACATTACTTCTTCAAACCTAGCTGCCTGTCCTATTATAGGTTGCTTGCTTGTGTATTTAAGCACAGGATATGGATTACTCAGCAGTTGTTAAACCCTAAGTTAAGACCAGAGCATCAACAAAAGTCAAATATTCAATATTTGTGGTAAACGATTTTTTTTCTATTTTTGAAGCAAGTATTTGTATTTGTTCAGATTTCAGTAATAACTTCCAGTTTCACAACTGAAACTTAAATATTTGTTCAAGAAATGTGAATTTCTTGTTGTAAATGCACTTCTTTGAGCTCTTAATCGGGTCTATTTATTTATCCACAGAACATTCAGACTTACTGTGTCCACAAACATGCTTGTGTAGAGGCAAGTTAAATTGCTTGCTGTTGAATTCCCAGAAGGAGATAGGATACCCAATGATATTGAGATCTACTGTACATTAATATGAAAATTTAAGTGTCCTCAAGATGTCTTAAGATTGCAAATCTCACTAGTCATGGCTGCTTAAAGTGAGGGCATATTTTGGAACCTATTATCTTAAAATGATGGACATATACATTTAGAAAATGCTGAAACTGAGGTGATGAAAAGTTTATATTGACTATTCATTAGCATATCTTTGGGGGGGAGAAACCAGTGAAGTAGAGAATCAAGACTGGTTTCCTAAGAGTAGAAGGAAACCAGAATCTTAATATGTTTGCAATACAATGCCCCTATGCAGTATGATTTGCAAAGCTGTATTTAGCAGCAGAGATGGGGAAAATGTCAGGTGACTAGACAAACTGTGAAGATCGAATTTACAATCGAACCATTAAGAATGAGCATTTAACTCCAGAAAAGGAAACAAACTTCCTACTTCGGATAAAAATGCAAAAGTGCAGGGTCTGTCTTGTTTCTCAAGGGCTCCTCTATAAACACCTATGTGATTCACAAGCAAGTTACGAAAACAACAACTTCCTGTGTCATTATTTTTGTAGCAAACAGTATCCAGTTGCATCTCAGCCCTGATTTTCTCACAAGCTTCAGTTGATCATGAGCCATTTTATTTCCCTCTGTTTTTGAGCTTCAGTGACCAGACCTGTACATTATATTCCATATGGGAAGATGGGTGGGCCAGATTACAAAAATTGGAAAAGAATGGACGGAAGCAGACCAAGGAGAGAATCAAACTAGAACTAAGGCGAAAATTTCTAATGGTGAGAACAACCAACCACTGGAATGGCTTGCCTTCAAAAGCTGTGGAGCTCAATCAGTGCAGCTTTCAAAAAGATACTGGACAACTATTTGTCTGAAATGGTATAGGGTCTTCTGCTAGACTAAGGGGTTAGACTGGAAGACCTATAAGATCTCTTCCAACTTTATTATTCTATGTTCTGTTCTAGAAATGTGTAGAGAAGCACTAGCGTATTGATATTTTACTTCTACCCTTTTCTTAAAAATCCTAAATTTTATCAATCTGGCAGTCATTTTCTTCACATTAGCTTTACACAATATATTCATACAATCCCAGGATCTCTTTCATGGTCAGTTGCAGCCAGATCAATGCAATTAACAGAAGTCTGGATATTTTGCACTAACGATAAACATCCATTTAAACTAAGCTGCAATTATTACTTTAATTCACCATGCTAAGCAATAGTAAAATGCTACAACCCATGCAGGTGGCCATCCAATTGCCTTTTTTAAAAAAAATATTACATGCAACAAAACAAAATGAAAGAGCCTCCTAAAAAGTATACACATATCTTCATGTAATATAATGTGGTAAGTTACTTTTATAAGAGACATCTGCTAACCGTCTAGACTAATTGATCAGCTCTTTCATATTGGAACCTCTGGGGTGTTTCCTCCACTCTTTACTGTAGTTGAAACTTCAATAACATTCTTATTCCTAATTATAAAGGGGAGTCATTCAAAGTATTGTCTGACTGATGTTAAATGAGATCCTTCTTGTATCTTTTTTTTCTCCTCTCCTTTTTTTTTAAAAAAAGTCTCATTCTTTATGAAGTCAAGATCAAAAGAAGAACAATTAATTGAAGATCCTTGACGAGCTTCAATGTTTATATCTGTCCATTGTGAAAACTGTCCCATTGATTCCTATTCTCTGCTTTCTATTTGTAGACAACTTTTCTCCTCATGGCTAAGTATACTTAGGAGGTCTTGGAGAGTGAACAGGCGAATTTTATACACCTCTTTGTATAAAGACCTGTAAAAGGTTAATGAATCTGTGTTGCTCTTTGTGAAGGCCATAATTATTATTCATGACTAAGGCAGTTATGGCTACAGTTAATGAGAGCTGAAATTTAAAACATCGAAAGGACACCAGCTTGTTAAGAGCCACTGTGACTGAAAAGTTGGCAATCTGATATCCTTTGGATGTTTTGAATTTTAATTCCCATTAGCTATTGCTACCGTGACAATGTTGAGGGCTTCTGCTAGAGTTAGTCCAAAATGTGAAGAGCCTCAGATAGCCAATCACTGGTGTATTAATCTTTTAAATATTAAATAGTTGCTTAAAATTGTGTTCTTAACTAATTACGCCTAGAAAATGGAGGAGAAGAGGAAAAGGAAGAAGAAGGAAGAGGAAGAAGACTACTTAAGGACTGAGCATTGAACATTATACAGCTGCAAAAGACTTAGAACAAACCCCCATACACCTAGGTTACACAATACCTTATTTGTTTATTCCCAAGAGAAGGCAAGCAGACTGTTGTGGTTTGTCAACTGCCAGTGGAGATGTCAGTCAAGTCAGATGAGTCAGAGGGGATGGAGCGGGTGCCTGGGTGGAAGGCTCTGAGGAACAGGAGGTCTCAGAGCCAGATGCAGAGCAGGGCCAATCTACTCACAGTTGTTTGGGGGGCCTGAGATGAGCGAGGGGGAGGAAAAGCTGGGGCCTGTTCCAGATGCGCGTATGTGCAGAGAAGTGTGGAGAGGAGAGCAATGTGGGACTGAGGGCCAACTATCAAGGAAAAGGAGATGTTAACAAGCCCCTCTCTGGCTGGGATCTAAGGAGGAAGAGTGTAGTAGACATGGATGTCAGAGACAATTGTTCATGCTCCAGAAGAGTTCCCTCTGGCAGATTCCTTGCCAGGATTTTCTTGCCACTAACCGGTTCGGTCTGGACTCTTTGTGTTGGGATTGAAGTGCTAACTGTGTGTCCCTGTGGGGAACTCAGAGACTGTTATCATCTATGGATGTGTGCTCTGGAGCTTTGTCAGTAAATGCAGTGAATTCCTGCCTTTCTAAATAAAAAGGGATTTCTCCTCACGAGTAGGCTGTTCAGTGGGGCTTGTGAAGGCTGGGTCAGAACACAGACTGAGGAGGTTCCTGTAATATAGGCAGAATACAATAAAGTATTAGGTTGAATTCCACACATATGGTTGCCTCGCCATGACAATTTGACATCTCTTAGGGTAGCCATTGTTATGATAAATAACAACTTACAAAAAGGTTTAAAAGCATTTTTCACCCAAATGAAATAACCCTATCGGAACCAGAGGTGGTATCCAGCAGGTTCTGACCAGTTCTGGAGAACCGGTAGCAGAAATTTTGAGTAGTTCAGAGAACCAGCAAGTACCACCTCTGACTGGCCCTGCCCCCATCTATTCTCTGCCTCCTGAGTCCCAGCTGATCAGCTGAGTCTTCTTTTGTTGTTATTCTTTTGCTGCCCTGCACAGGAGAACAGAGCTGGAAAGCAGGTTAGTGGGGTGGGAGGGAATGGGGATTTTACCATAACCTTTCCCTGCCATGGCCACCAAACCATGGCCACCAAGCCACACCACGCCCACCAAGCCCCACCCACAGAGCCGGTAGTAATTTTTTTTTGAATCCCACTACTGATTGGAATGCTGAACCAAGCCAAACAAATGGTTAATCAGAGTTCAGCCTGATGCAAACTCATGGCTTGCCAATAAATTCTAAGGCAAGCCAGAATAATGCGTTCAATAACATCACACTCGCAATTAAAAGAAAAAGGCCCATCCCATTTAATTTGCACCAAGCACACTTTATGATAAAATTCTCAAGCTTTGCAGAAGTTTTTTTTTAAAAAAGGTGAGCAGCCCAGGGAAGTATCTGCACATTAGATAATCTCAGGTGTCCAGTTAAATGATGAGACTGTTATGTCTTTGGAACTGGTTGGAGTTCCCAACCAGGTCCGCTGTTTGAGCGGGAGCACCAGCCGCTCCCATTGGCTGGCTCCGTTTGACAGTCGGCTATAAAAGCCGGCTGTCGAGCAGAGCCAGCCCTGTTGTCGCCAGCTAGTCTGCTAGTTAGCAAGCAGACGCGACAACCCTTTATTCTCTGCAATAAAGCCTTGTTCGTTGTACGCTCTGGCTCTTGCCTCTTCCTTACCATCGCTCTACAACACTGGCGACGAAGGTGGGATGCGGTCGAAGGCCAGCCAGACGCGTTTGCTTCAAAGAGCTGTAGTCACTGAGAGCGAAGCCACGAGCGCTGAAGCCGCAGCCGCCAATGCTCACAAAGAGCGCGAAATTCAAAAAACCGCCATTGCTTTGAGCTGTACTCACTGAAGCGAGCCACGGGTGCTGTAGCCGCAGCTGCCGGCGCTCACAAAGAGCGCGAAATTCAAAAAGAGCTCCGTAGCCTAGAGAGACAGTCACAGCCTGCGCTCTTTTAAGAGCGTGAGTTCAAAAGACGACTGAAGAAGACGAACCCTGCATTTTCACAATGAATACTAATCCAGCATTCCCACCATTCAAGCCAAACGAGGAAATGTGGGACTCCTACAAAAATCGTTTCAGCCATTTCCTCGATGCCATCGGGTTAGCTGACGCTGCTGAACATAGGAAGAAGTCCTATTTCCTCAGCTATTGTGGGGCTGCAGTTTTTGACACCGCTACAGCGTTAGTTGCCCTACGCGCTATCAGAAGCGTCCCATGGGATGAACTACAAGAAATCCTCTCCAACCACTACTCGCCAAAACCATCCCAGATAGCCAGGAGGTACGCCTTCAGAATTAGAAAACAGGCAGAGGGGGAGTCAATCAACGAGTATTTGGTAGCCCTGAGGACAGTTGCCTTGCAGTGTGGGTTCAAAGACCACTTAGAAGACATGTTGTTGGACCAGATCATCTGTGGGGTTAGAGACCTGAGACTCCAAAGACGTTTGCTGGCAAAAAAGGACTTGAATCTATCCCTAGCCATGGAGGAAGCCCTAGCTGCTGAGCTCTCTGCCCAATCAGCAGCTGAGATTCAAGGCACTCCATTAAAGCCCAGCAGTTCCACCATCCATTCAGAAGAAGTGCTCAGTGAAGAAGACCCCACAGACTCATCAGACATTAACTGCCTTAAGCATCAGAAGCCTTCACAGGTAGGAGCGGGACAGAGAAACAACTTCGCCCCCAAGCAACCTCCCATTTGCCTAACCTGCGGAGGCTCCCACTCTAGGGCATCCTGCAGGTTCAGAAACGCCATCTGCCTGAATTGCCAAAAGAAGGGTCACCTCGCTAGAGTCTGCCAAGCAGGGCGCACTTTGCCTCAAAGACCTCCACCACCTTCTAATTCCCATAGGCAAGTGGAGGACTGCTATACCTGCTACCACGCTAACCATACTTCCCAAACCCCTGATAAAATCAAAATTTCTGTTTTCCTAGAAGGTAAACCCTGCAGGATGGAGGTAGACACAGGATCTGCGATCTCAATCATCTCCTGGGAAACCCTGAAGAAGATCCAGCCCAGACTGTCAAAGAAGCAGCTACAAAGATGCCACCTGACACTGTGGGACTACCAGGGCAAGAACATCCCTGTCCTCAGGAAAGGCAAGTTTTTCATTCAATTCCAAGCCTTTAAAGGCCATTTGCCTTTAGTGGTGGTTAATGGTGCCCTCCCCAGCCTGTTGGGGCTAGATTGGTTTCCCTCCCTCGGCCTGAGTGTAACTGGGATCCATGCTGTCTCAACTTCTGACGTAGATGCATTATTTTCAGATTATTCTGATGTGTTTAGCAGCGAGCTGGGTTGCTATTCTGGCACCCCCATCTCTTTCTCTGTAGACCCCCAGGCAATCCCTCTTCGCCTAAAGCCACGCAGGGTGCCTTTCGCCATCCGTCCCAAATTGGACGCAGAATTAGATAAGCTACTTAAGCAAGGGGTGTTAGAGCCAACTGATTTTGCCAAATGGAAGACCCCCATAGTCACCCCACTCAAGAAGGATGGCAGTTTAAGAATCTGCGCAGACTACAAAACCACCCTCAACCGTTACCTACAGGTCAGCGCATACCCTGTCCCTGTTATTCAGCACCTGTTACACACCTTCGAACCCGGCACCATTTTCGCCAAGTTAGATATGTCCCAGGCATACCAACAGTTCCCTGTTGATGATCAGACAGCTGAATTACAAACCATAGTCACTCATAGAGGGGCATTCAAATGTAAACGCCTCCAATTCGGTGTAAGTGTGGCCCCGGGTATATTCCAATCACTCATGGAAAGGATTCTCCAAGGTCTCCCAGGGGTTGTCCCTTATTTCGATGACATCTTAGTGTCAGCTATTGACAGACCTCAACTCATACAGAGGGTCAGGGCGGTTCTAGAGAAGTTTAGGCAGCATGGCCTCAAACTTAAAAGGGAGAAGTGCGCCATCGCCACTAGGCAAGTGGACTTTCTGGGTTATAGGATAGATGCCTCTGGCATCCACCCAATTGAGTCCAAGGTAAAGGCCATCCATGAGGCACCCACACCAACTAACAAGACGGAGCTCCAAGCTTTTCTGGGGCTACTAAACTTTTACGCCTCATTTCTCCCGCACAAAGCATCTGTCGCTGAACCCTTACATAGACTGTTAGATAAAGACTCACCCTGGCATTGGGGACCCAGAGAAGCCCATGCTTTCAAGGCAGTCAAATCCCTACTCACATCGGAGGCAGTCTTAATTCAGTTTGATCAACGACTTCCCCTGGTCCTAGCTGCTGACGCATCCCCTTTTGGGATTGGGGCTGTCCTAAGCCACAGACTTCCCAACGGCTCCGAGGCACCAATTGCCTTCTTCTCTAGGACCTTCTCTACGGCAGAAAGGAACTACAGTCAAATAGATAAAGAGGCCCTGGCTGCGGTTGCTGCAGTTAAAAAGTTCCATGAATTCTTGTTTGGGCACCATTTTGAACTTGTAACTGACCATAAACCTCTCCTGGGACTCTTATCTGGAGATAAGCAAACCCCGCAGGTACTTTCACCCAGAATGACCAGATGGACTTTGTTTCTGGCCGCTTACTCATTCAAGTTGGTGCATCGACCTGGCAAGAACTTGAGTCACGCCGATGCCCTTAGTCGCTGCCCCCTACCAGTCCCAGTCAAAGACCCAGCACCGATTCACGCCATTTTTGAGGTCAATGAACTTAAACTGCCAGTGACAGCCGAGGACATTGCTGCGCACTCAAAAAAAGACAAGATAATTGCCCAGGTTCTGGACTGGGTGGGAAGGGGATGGCCAGAAACTCAATGTACAGTTGACTTTGCTCCTTTTAAAACCCGTCAGCAGGAACTGTCGAAGCTACAGGGATGTCTATTGTGGGGTACAAGAGTAGTCATTCCAGCCACCCTTCGTGTACCCATCCTGAAGGTGCTTCACGAGGGCCACCCGGGCATCGTAAGGATGAAGGCTTTGGCCCGCAGCTACGTTTGGTAGCCCGGCATGGATGCCCAAATCGCCAGCTGGGTAAACTCATGCCAACCTTGCCAAGAAACCAGGGCTGCCTCACCAGCTGCCACGCCCACCAGGTGGGAAAGTGCTAGTGCCCCTTGGTGTCGCCTGCACATCGACCTGGCTGGACCGGTGCATGGCAGGATCTTCTTGGTGGTCGTGGATTCCTACTCCAAGTGGATAGACTTGGCCCTGCTTCCCACGATCACCACCCAAGCAATAGTTAAAGCCCTGACCCGTTTATTTGCTACCCATGGACTCCCTGACACGCTGGTGTCTGACAATGGCCCGCAGTTCACATCATGTGAGTTCAATATGTACGTTGCTAACTTGGGCATCAGACACATCCTTACAGCTCCCTTTCACCCCGCTAGGAACGGGATGGCTGAGAGAGCAGTCAGGTCAGCCAAGGAGGCACTCACCAGGTTTGGCCAGGAAAACTGGCACTCTAAACTGTCTCGTTACCTTCTCAGCCAACATACGACACCTTGCACCACTACTAACAAATCCCCTGCCAAACTCTTGATGGGGAGACGCCTCAGGACCACCCTGGACAGGCTACACCCCCACTACTGCCCGGACACCCCTTTGGGGTCTGACAGTCTGGTCAGAGACTTTGCCTTGCATGACCTGGTGTACGCCAGGAACTATGCGGGGGATCCTTTGTGGGTACCAGGTCAAGTCGTGTCAGTCACAGGTCCAAGATCCTACAGGGTCCTCCTGGAAGATGGACGTTTGTGGCGGAGACACGTGGACCAACTCAGAAGGCGACAGAGAAGTGCGGCCAATACCGATCCAACCCAACCTGCCAGCGCCAAAGTCTCCCTGCCGGCGCCAGACGGAAGCTCCCTGCGGGACCCGGTCTTCCCCGTCGATCAGGAGAGTTTGCTGGAGGACCCGAGTTTCCGGCTAGAATCACCGACCCAACAGCCGAGCGAGCCAGTTTGCCAACCGGACCTAGCGACTCGCCCAGGTCAGCCCGAATGGGGGGAATCGCCGAACTCTCAGAACACTACGCCAGGTCAAGCCCATGCCCCAACGACCGTTGAGGCGTGTCCCGAGGGCCTGGACTTGACACCAGCCAACAGTTTACCCGAGTTGCGACGTTCTGGTCGCCAGCGCAGACAACCTACTTACCTACAGGACTACGCATGTTCCCAGCTGGGGGAAAGGAGTGTTATGTCTTTGGAACTGGTTGGAGTTCCCAACCAGGTCTGCTGTTTGAGCGGGAGCACCAGCCGCTCCCATTGGCTGGCTCCGTTTGACAGTCGGCTATAAAAGCCGGCTGTCAAGCAGAGCCAGCCCTGTTGTCGCCAGCTAGTCTGCTAGTTAGCAAGCAGACGCGACAACCCTTTATTCTCTGCAATAAAGCCTTGTTCGTTGTACGCTCTGGCTCTTGCCTCTTCCTTACCATTGCTCTACAACAGAGACAGTTTGAAAAAGCAATGAAAAGAAATGGGAGCTGCGTCGAAGACCTGAAAATAGCCTCAAGGAATTTGATTTATACTGCTTAGCAAATATTTTTATTATTATTATTATTCCATTAGGAGATTAATCTCCTTGGAGATTCTCTCCTTCCAGTGGGCTTGTAAATAGCCACAAGTCACAATATAGGAGATATTTCTCCACATTTATAAACAAATAATGCTTTTCTTCCTTTCTTTTTCTGGAAGGGTCTTAAAGTTTGACTCTGTTGGTTGGCTTGCAGCCTCAGTAAAGGTTCTCCATGTTGGACATGGCAGGTAGAGTACTAGAGAAGGTTCCATTTCCATATTGTTTCTTTTTAATTTTTTAAAATTGATTTTCTATTAAATATATTTCTTAGTGCTTCATAAACATCGTGTTGTATGGGTATTTAATTTGCTTAACAATACATATTTACATTCTTAATCTCGACCCCCTTTTTTCCCAACCATTGATAAAATAAATTCCATGTTTGATAATATTCTACATCTTCTTTCTATTTAATTTTCAGTGTCAATCTATCAAGTTCTGCACAATCTAGAATCTTCCTGACCAGTGGTGGCATTCAAACTTTTTTTACTACTGGTTCTGAGGGGCATGGCTTGGTGGGTGTGGCAGGGGAAGGATACTGTAAATTCTCCAGTCAGAGATGGTATTTGCTGATTCTCCAAACTACTCAAAATTTCCACTACTGGTCTCTAGAACTGGTCAGAACTTGTTGAATGCCACCTCTGCTTCTGACTATCTCTTCATTTTGCAGTATATCTTCATTTTTCCAGTACTGTGTGAATATAATCCTCGCTGTTGATAAGACATGTAATATTAAATACATACTATTCTTATCAATTTTTTCTGATATAATATCTAATAAAAGCAGTTTCAGGTTTAAAATCTACATGTTTTCCTATCATCTTTTCTAATCACCTGTGTATCTTTGCCCAACATTGCTTTGACACAAGTCTACCACATATGATAAAATATACCAATTTTTGGTAATATTTGCTAGACATATTTTTAGACATTTTAGCTAACCTAGCAGGTGGAAAATTACCATCTCCATATTGTTGATGCTCTTGGTTTGTAGTTTTTTTTATCTGATTCTTATTTATTTTAAAGTTTTTTTATTAATTTATTTTCTTTATCAACAAGAATAGAATACAAAACAGAAAAACAGAAAGCATCCACCACTAACAACAAGGACAACAAAATCTAGTGTACAAAAATAGAAGGGAAAAAAACTTCCCAATGTCAAATAGATCTAACACCGAACACAAAAAGTTCACCTTGGCTGGATGTTGAAAAATAAATAATAATAATTAAAAAAAACTGTCTACAGATGTAGGTAGTCCTCAACTTATGACCACAATTGAGCCCAAAATTTATATTGTTAAGTGAGACATTTGTTAAGTGAGCTTTGCCCAATTTTAAGATCTTTTGGGCCTCAATTGCTAAGTGAATAACTGCAGTTATTAAGTTAGTAAGATGGTTGTTAAGTGAATCTGGCTTTTCCATTGACTTTGCTTGTCAGAAAGTCTCAAAAACAAACCCTGGGACATGGCAATGGCCATAAATATGAACCAGTTGCCAAGCATCTGAATTTTGATCATGTGATCATGGGGATGCTGCAAAGGTCATAACTGTGAAAAACGCTCATAAGTCAAACTTTTCAGTACCGCTGTGACTTTGAATGGTCACCAAATGAACTATTTAAGTCGAGGACTACCTGTGGCTATAAAATTTCCCATCCTTATTTAACAAAAATACTATATTAAACAAACAAATATTTCAGAGGAGTCTCTGTCAAATAATCAAATTGACCTAACATCTAATAATAATATATATTATATTATGTTGTGTTATATTGTTTTATTTGTTTCCTAGTATGATTCTGCGATGACCCAGGGTGGGATACAACAAATACAGTCACAGAAAACAGGTGAAGCCCCTTTTATTCCTTCACTTTGTTTCTAAGCTCCGGATATTCTTGACAGAAGACAAAAACTCCCATACAAACAGTTACAAGAAGAAGGAAAAAAGCAACACAAAGCAGGCAAGATAAGGGCTGGAGGACGTCCACAGATAACACACACTGGAAGGACACCAAACTCAGAAAGGAACTTTAAACTAGAGATATTTCCACACTTTGTTTCCAGCATTCGCCCATACACAAGTCCATCCTCTTATTCAGTTGTCACAGCTGCAGCCCATGAAGAGGATCCTCCCAAGTAGACCACGTCTCTCCCTTATCTTCTCCTCCCTGCGTGCCCTAGGATGGAGAGGGGATGGGCCTGGGTCCTCCTCTGATTGCTCAGCTGGCCTCTGACCTTCCCCAGCCTCCTCCACAACCTTCAGAGCCACACTTACACTCCCTGTCGGCTGTTCCTCCTCTCCCTCAGAGTCAGTCTCCACAGGGGCATGACAGATTTGATTGCTATGACTATCACTAGTGTTGTATCTTATGATTCTTGATGAATATATTTTATTTTTTCTTTAAGTACACTGAGAGCTTATGCACCAAAGACAAGTTCCTTGTGTGTCCAATCACACTTATAATAAATAAAGAATAAAGAATTCTATTCTATACGTAAAAAAAAACCCTAGTCAACAGAGTTAGCCTGAACACTACAGTAATCTTCAAATTTTTCTGTCATCTAATATAGTAATTTTAATGTTCTTATATTTATTATTCTACAGTTAAGGTTGATTCAGCCTTCCATCCTTCCGAGGTGGATAAATTGAGGACACAGATTGTTGGGGGCAATAGGCTGACTCTGTAAACCACTTAGAGAGGGCTGTAAAGCACTGTGAAGCGGTATTTAAGTCTAAGTGCTATTGCTGTTCTATTTTATTATAAGCTGCCCAGAATCTCTTTGAATAGTTAGATGGGCAACATACAAATTTAATAATAAATAAAGTAAAATAAAATAGAGTGCTGTCATTGCCTGTAGTTTGCAAGCCCCCTGCCCTATTTTAATCTGCTTTAAACTGTAAAGGAAAACTTTTTCAACCCCAGGTAGAAAAGCCAATTTATTTCTGAGTTACAGCTCTTCTCTAAGCTTTCATCCACTAAAAGGAAAATATCTGCAGTATAACCCCTCCACCCTTGGGTGGTTCAGTTTGACCCCTCAAATCATGTACATGTCCCTTACAGCCTGTTCCAAAATTGCTTTCTAATTGTAGTTATTAAAGCAAGGGGGGTATCATTATTCCCCATGAAGGGCACAAGAGAAAGAGGTAAAATTTCCCTGGTGTCTTATAATTATAAAACAATTATAATTAAAAATTAAATGGAAACAAAATATCCAGTGTTTGGTGTAGCGATTAAGACATCAGGTTAGAAAACAGGAGACCATGAGTTCCAGTCCTGCCTTGGATGTGAAGCCAACTGGGTGATCTTGCGCCAATCATTCTCTCTGAGCCCAGTTACCAGTTGAATAGATACCCACAGTTATTTAAAAAATAACAGCAAAAAACAGAAACCAGAAGGTTAAATAAATAAAAAAATAAAAAAAATCATTGACTTAGAGAAATGGCAAAGATTGTGGTCTCAAAATTATAAAATGACAATGTCAACAGCATATAAAGAAAATCTGTATAAGATGTTTTACAGGTGGCATTTTTCCCCGACAAGAATAGCAAGAATGTCCAAGAGCAAATCCAAAAAATGTTGGAAATGTCATCAGATACCTGGCTCATATTACCATATGTAGTGGACTTGTGAGGATGCTAGAAAATACTGGACTAAAATCCACATGTGGTTGGAAAAAATGACAAAAAAACATATAGATTTGAAACCAGAGATATTTTTATTGGGAATTTCACCTGATACATATAGCAAAGATTTGAAATACCTGATTGTAAATGTATTAACAGCGGCTAGGATTGTATTTGCTAAAAATTGGAAAAATGAGAAAATACCATCGCAGGAGGAAATCATTAAGAAAATATTGGAACATGCTGAAATGAGTAGATTGACATTTGAAATTAGAGAACAAGAGGATAAACAATTTTACAAAATTTGGGACCTTTTCTATCAATGGTTAGATAATAAAATACAATAATGGAATATATAGAATTTTAGAAAATAATAAATATATAAAGATGTATTTTCTTTTTCTTTTTTTATTATATCTACAAAATGTTTTTTAGGATAGATTTAGGAGGATTATATGAATTGTTATAAAATAAACTAAGTAAATTATAGTTATCTCGTAAAATATGAATGAATAAAATTATTGACAAATGATTGATTAATAATGATACTAGGGTATTCAATTTTTGATTGATAATATGAGCTATTATGTAATGTAACCATAATTGAAGACTATGAAATGGATACACAAAAAATTTGTAAACCAACCGGCACACTGCTTGTATGCTTATGGAAGAAAGTTTGATGTTTTTATGTTTTGTTTATGTTTTGTCTTTAAAAACCAATACAATTTACAAAAAAAAAAAAAAATCTACCCAAATTTATTCACTTTCTATTCTGTCCGTAATATGTTGAACCTTTCAGCTAATATATTTGAAATCTTTCTCGTATTTGCATAATTACTGTTTGCATAAATCTCCTTGATATATTCTTCCGTACGATTTGCTCAAGCACATTTTTGTAATTGACAAGTCATCTTTGCAAAAAAAAATAATAATCACCCATTTTTCTTCTTCCAAATATTAATTTCTCTTGCAAGGCTGGTTCATTAGATTTCCTTGTTGGGTTTCCTGCTGTGATGATTAAAGTTGCAGGATGCAATACGCTTGGTCTCCGGTGCCTTTCGTCTTATTCTTTTCTCCTTAAGAAAATACCAACGAGCATCTTGCAGCCGTTTCTCTTAGATCAACCTATTTTTATCGTAACCATTCTTCCTTGGCAATTAAAGCTGCTCATTATTTTCCCACAACCTTCTTTCTGGAATTAAAAATCAGCTTTTCTTGGAAACTTCACAAAGAACTGATGTTACAGATGCATTTATCCGTTGCAATTTTTTCCCAAAGTAATTACATCCGGTTCTACTCCCAGGACAATAATTTGTAGTGCATAAAAACATTCTAATTACTCCCAATGTAATCATCCACCATTTGCACTCATTTAGCAATTCCTGTGTTTTATACTGGCAATTGTTACTGTCTCGTACTCCTTTAGGGAGCTATGTCTCATGCTATCTCCCAAGCTATGCTACCATGAATTGGCATAGACAGGAGATAAACGTTAACTGGACCTGTCCCTAAGGTGCTTTTTTCAAGAGGCAACTGGACTTTCTTTCCACCAGAAAGTCCAGTTGCCTTTTGTCATGCCCCTGTTGGAATCTGACTCTGAGGGAGAGAAGGAACAGCCAACAGGGAGTGGAAGTGTGGCTCTGGAGGTTGTGGAGGAAACTGGGGAAGGGCACAAGACAGCTGGGCAGTCAGAGGAAAACCCAGGCCCATCCCCTCTTCATCCTAGGGCATGCAGGGAGGAGAGGATAAGGGAGAAACACGAATGGCGTTGTCTACGGGGGAGGAAGGGGCCCTGTTCCCCTTCATGGGCTGCAGCTGTGAGGACTGTTTAAAAGGACAAACTGCGCATGGCCCAGTGCTGGAAGCAAAGTGGGAAATAATTCTAGACTTTCAGTTCTTATTTGAGTTCTGGCATCCTTCCCCGTGTGTGTATTTCGATATCTGTGGACATCTTCAAGCCCTTATCCTGCTTTGTCTTATTAATTGTTTCAGTGTGGTTTGTGCTGTTTTTTCTATTTATAATCTATATGTATTTTGAGTTTGAACAGCATTTCTTCCTTTTTGCAACTGTTTGTGGGGGAGTTTTTTCTCCAGTCAATGATAATTGGAGTTTTGAAGCCAAGTTGAAGGAATTAAAGGGACTTCACCTGTTTTTGTGACTTTGTTGCTTTTGTATCCCACCCTGGGTCACCACACCTCTTGAAAAAAGCACCTTTGGGACAACCATGACCTGAATGACTGAGAATCTCCGTAGACATCTATCTGGACCTGCATCCTAGAATGTGGAAGCATATTCAGAGTCACAAGTTGGTTACGTCAAAGCTGTCAAAGGCAGTGAATATAGGGAGTTCTCGACTTTCAACAGTTCATTTAATGACTGTTTGAAATTACAATAGCAGTGAAAAAAAATGACAATTTTTCACACTTACAATCACTGGAGCATCTCCATGGTCACATGACCAAAATTCAGATCCTTGGCAACCAACTCATATTTATGATGGTTGCAGTGTCCTGGGATCATGTGATCAGCTTTTATGACCTTTTGATAAGCAAAGTCGTGCTGGCCCAGTGGTTAGAATGCAGTTCTGCAGGCTACTTCTGCTAGCTGCCAGCTGCCTGCAATTTGGCAGTTCAAATGTCACCAGGCTCAGGGTTGATTCAACTTCCCATCCTTCTGAGGTTGGTAAAATGAGGACCCAGATTGTTGGCGGCAGTAGGCTGACTCTGTAAACTGCTTAGAGAGGGCTGTAAAGCTCTGTAAAGTGGTATATAAGTCTAAGTGCTATTGCTATTGCTAAAAGAGGCCATTGCTAAAATCAGTGGGGAAGCCAGATTCACTTAACAATTTGTATTATGAACTAAGAAATTAGAGTGATTCACTTAACAACTATGGCAAGAAAGATCTTAAAATGGGACAAAGCCCACTTAACAACTGTCTTGGTTAGCAATGGAAATTCTGGGCTCAGTTGTGATCATATGTCAAGGACTACCCTTATGCTAGCTGATCAGCTGAATGAATATCAAACAAACATAAATGTAGTTCTGTGATATATAGGTAGTCCTTGGCTTAAACCATTCATTTAATAACCATTTGAAGTTACAATGGCACTGAAAAAAAAGAGACTTACCACCTGTACTTGAACTTATGACCATTGCTAGATCTCCATGGTCACATGATCAAAGTTTGACTGCTTGGCAACTGGAATGTAACTGCAGTATCCGGGTACATGTGATTGCCATTGGCCAGTTTCTGACAAAGTCAACCAGAGTTAAATCAGAGGTGGTATTCAGCAGGTTCTGAGCAGTTCTGGAGAACCAGTAGTGGAAATTTTGGGTAGTTCGGAGAACCAGCAAATACCACCTCTGACTGGCCCTACTCCCATCTATTCTCTGCCTTCTGAGTTCCAGCTGATTGGCTGGGTCTTCTTTTGTTGCCCTGCACAGGAGAATGGAGCTGGAATGTAGGTTAGTGGGGTGGGGAGGAAATGGGATTTTTCAATAACCTTCTCCCAGGAGTGGGGAGGGAATGGGGATTTTACAGTATTCTTCCCCTGCCATGCCCACCAAACCATGCCCACAGAACAAGCAGTAAACAATTTTGAACCCCACCACTGAGTTAAATTCACTGCAGTGACTTGCTTAACAATCATGGCCAAAAGAATCATAGAATGGGGTGCAACTTGTTTAACATCTGCCTTGCTTAACAACAGAAATGGTGATCCCAAGTGCGATTATAAGTCGAGGACTATCTGTAGGCAGTAAAACAGAAACTGAGGAAGTTGAAATTGTGTGAAGGCAATCAAGCTTGGACAGCTACAGGACAGTGATGGGATTCAAAAAAATTTACTACCAGTTCTGTGGGTGTGGCTTGGTGGGCATGGAATGGCTTGGTGGGTGTGGCGTGGCTTGGTGGGCATGGAATGGCTTGGTGGGCCTGGCAGGGGAAGGTTACTGCAAAATCCCATTTCCTCCCCACCCCACTAACCTGCTTTCCAGCTCCGTTTTCCTGTGCAGAGCAACAAAAGAAGACCCAGCCGATCAGCTGGGACTCAGGAGGCAGAGAATAGATGGGGTGGGCCAGTCAGAGGTGGTATTTGCTGGTTCTCTGAACTACTCAGAATTTCTGTTACTGGTTCTCCAGAACTGGTCAGAACTTGCTGAATATCACCTCTCCTATAGACCACCTCCTGGCTGGTCTATAATTTTAGGAGAACTGCTCTGCCAGTAAATAGAATACTTTATTGGCCAAGTGTGATTGGACACACAAGGAATTTGTCTTGATGCAAATACTCTCTGTATACATAAAAGAAAAGATACATTCATTAAGAATCAAGAATCATAATGTACAACACTTAATGATAATCATAGGGTACAATAAGCAATCAAATCATACTAGGAAACAGTCAATATAAATCGTAAGGATACAAGTGACAAAGTTATAGTCATATAGCCACAAGTGGGAGGGGATGGGTGATAAAGAGCAATGAGAAGATTAATAGTAATAGTAGTGCAGACTTTGTAAATAGTTGGACAGTGTTGAGGGAATTATTTGTTTAGCAGAGTGATGGCTTTCGGGGAAAAAACTGTCCTTGTGTCTAGTTGTTCTGGTGTGCAATGCTCTATAGTGTCATTTTGAGGGAAGGAGTTGAAACAGTTTATGTCCTGGATGTGAGAGGTCTGTAAATATTTTCACAGCCCTCCTTTTGACTCGTGCAATATACAGGTCCTTGATGGAAGGCAGGTTGGTAGTAATAAAGGACAACTGTACCGGAGCTCGTGGCAAAATCTTGAAGACTATTCTTTTCTGATTGTGATCGTGATGATAGCAGCATTCCAGTATTTGAGATGCTGTCAGAAAGAGGTATGTGTGTGTGGGGGTCAATTTATTTTCCAAAGCACCTGAGGGCAGGACAAGAAACAATGGATGGAAACTAATCAAGGACAGAAGCAATCTGGAGTTAAAGAGAAACTTCCTACCAGTGAGGACAATTAACCAGTGGAAGAGGTTGCCTTCAGACGTTGTGGGTGCTTCATCATTGGAGGTTTTTAAGAAAAGACTGGATAGTCACTTGTCTGAAATGGTATAGGATCTCCTGCTTAAGCAGGGGGCTAGACTAGAAGACCTCCAAGGTCCCTTCCAGCTCTATTCTGATTCTGATGGAGGAATAGAAGTAGCATGTACGTCACCTTCATTTTGAAGTTAATGGGAGGGGTATCTTCTGAAGCTGGGAAAATAGTAATACCCAAGAGGCTGCTGAAGGCTGTCCCTGAAGTGAGAACGGCTATGATTTAAGTGGTCCTGGGTTTTCTTTTTTGTTGCCGGGTTTTTGAACTTGAGGACATGATAATGAACCTGAATTCATACACAACCAGCAGAATTTCTTGTTTCTGTCAATTCTCCAAAGAATCATCAGCCTTTTCAGGAACAATTTGCCACTCTCACAGTCTTCTGTAAAGCAATCAATTTCAATTTTCCGCAATTTTCTCTTACAATTTAACATTTACTCTCAGGCTTTTTAGTGAAAATTTTAATTGACCCCAGAGTGAAATGTGTCAGGCTCTTCTGGGTTTCCCAACAGTTTCATCAAGCTATCCATCAGGTAAAAAGAAAATGTATGTTTTGAGCTTTTTTATTCATGTTATGGATTTAGACAGACATGGGGTTGCTTTTTAATTATTCATTGATAATTAAATGATAATCAGTTGATTGATTGTTAAAGCAACCCAGCTCCTCAATATTTTATATTTCTCCATCTTCTTCCTGATCATTCAAGATATCCTTTGCTGCCCTACCTGACTTAAACAACTATTTAAGACATGGGTGTCAAACTTGCGATGTCACTTTGCAGTCACGTGATATTCTGTGACATTTTTCCCATTGCGGAGCTGGGGTGGGCGTGGCCTGTGCGTGACACATCTGGCCTGTGGGCAGCCAGTTTGACACCCCGATTTAAGAGATATGGTGGTTCAGTGGTTAGAATGCAGTATTGCAGGCTAATCCTGTTCACAGCCAGAAGTTTGATCCTGACTGGCTCAAGGTTGACTCAGCTTTCCATCCTTCCGAGATCAGTTAAATGAAGACCCAGATTGTTGGGCGTAATATGCTGACTCTGTAAACTGCCCAGAGAGTTCTGTAAAGCTCTATGGATCAGTATGCAAGTCTAAGAAGTGCTGTTGCTACTTTTAATTCTTTGCATTGAAAGGAAAACGGACTTAAATGATTGCCTCTTTGAACATTCAGAAATGATCAGAGAGAATTCAGGATATTTTAAAGATTCTTAATTCTTCTCAGTTCAAGGCAACTTATTATCATGCTTCATTTTAGTTTAGTTTTTAGCTGAAAGAGAGAAATCTCACATCAGATATTTTCCCGGATGCTTCTTTCTCTGAGTCTAAAGAGAAAATGTGATTAATCTTTCTCTTCTGTAATCTGGCTATAAAAATAATACGACTTTATTCTGATTTACTTTAAGGCTTAATGATCATAAAACCAGACAGCTAAGCTTTATTTCATTGGTGAAAATCTAATCTTGAGTTCTTCTAAATTCTCAGTGATGGGTATTCATTGCATTTATTGGCCATATTGAACACTGCTTTCAGTAGAATATATATTATACAGGTTAATAGAAAAAACATAGTTGTTTTTACTATAGAAAGCATTTATTGTTCCTGGCATGTTGGGCATTGTAGCAGCCTTATCAATAAGCATCTAAACAGTGTTTGAAATAAAAAGTGTATATATATGTCTTGGATCTCTATGGAAGTTATAGGTTTGAAACCAGTATATCTTTTCCAAGAATAAATAAGAGGGACAAGATCAATAAACCATCTATTAAAATATATACTATTTCTATTATTTGCTACATTAAACCATATCAACAATTTCCCTCAACTTTTGAACTGCTCCAGGTTGCTCAGATTTAATTTGCTTGGACAATACAACAGTTAATTTTTAGTATAGTCATCAGAAATAAAGCTAACTATTGCCAGTTTTAATATATTTGCTCTGTTAAAAAATCTTTAAACTTCACCACAAAAGGAACAATTACTGCTGTTATAGAATTTTTTTGTTGGTACATTTGTACATCTCTGAGTGTCTAGTACAGTTTTATAAGGGACATTATAAGAGTATAAAGTCATTGAAAAGGACAAGATCAAGGACAAAATCAAAACTGAGCAACTTGGGGCACTCCAGATATTTGAGACCTCCCACATGGATATTTATATTTATTGTTTGCTATGGGTCTTGATGATCAGAGTTTGTTAAATGCATCAAAAACCAGGTTTATGAAGACTACTGCTAAATTAGATCACAGTATGCACATGCATATGTGTGTGTACATATATATATGCAGGTCTTGGTGTGTTCGGGTCTTTTCCTGTGTAAGATTGAGA